>BMAV01004450.1:25000-49157 GCA_019973955.1 Trichonephila inaurata madagascariensis | reverse complement strand
GAAGAAAAATTTAAAAAATGTCAATCGTATTATCACCTTTTAAAAAATTCATAATGTTAATTCTATCATCATTTTAAACATATTGTTTAAAAAAAAATATTTAGCAGTTAGAGCATAAATTATATTTATTCACATGCACGAGTCTTTTTTTTCCATTTTCAGAAAAACTACGCACCCACCCACCCTACCTTTTTCACATAAAGAACACCTTTTTTGTTTTATTTTTTACTAACCAGAAGCCTATTTTGCGGTTTTAAGGTTGCACCTTAATCTTTTAGTTGCTAAATCTGGAATTAGTCGCCAAATCTAGAAATGGCATTTGGAATTAGTCGCCAAATCTGAAAATGGTTTATGCAATTAGTCTCCCAATCTAGAAGCAATATAATGAATTGGTAGTCGCCAAATCTCGTAAATCCTTAAAATCCTTAATTATTAAAATCCTGATCAGGACAATGAAACAAAATTTTGAAATTATTGTATTGTCATGGGTCCTTGATAAGTGTGCGAAATTTTGAATTAATCTGCCTTTTAAAATGGGTAAAAATCGAGTTCAAAGATTCCATTACATACAAGTGAAACTTATAAAAACGTGTTAAAAAGGATAAATTCAAAAATATATATATATATATATGTTAATTCTCCATAGTATAAAATAATTTGGTCATGTCAGTCCAACATTAATACCTTAATTTACGTATAAAGAAAAACAAATAACGGCACTGTTTACATACATAATGGCTATACTGCAACGCGTAGCCGCATTCTATTAAATCACATATGTGAAAAAGATCTTGAAGAAATAACTTTTGCAATAAAATCTCCAAAATGTAAAATCACGTCAGAATTTTTCTTATTTTGAAAAAATTTTAAGCAAGTTATTTTATTAACATGGAGACATTAATACATACTTATTCTTAGAGCTATCATTCGCATTCAATTATGCACTCGTAAGTTAACTTTAGTTACAGCTAAAAAACCCAAATATTTTTTTTATTATTATTATTCTTAAGTGAAAACCCTCGAGTTTCCTTAAAAGGGAAACTTGTTTTATTTACTTCAATTGTAGGTAATTTCTTCTGACAGAATAGGATATGTCATTAAATTGACGTTTCCGTATCTTTCATAAAGGAAACGTCAAAATATTGTACTTAAATGATTTTTTATTGTAATAATATTCTTAAAACAATTTTATATACATTTTCTAATCTATAAGTGATACCAAGTATCATAAATATTCTCCATTTATACGCTTTTGAAAAATCACTGTTCCGAACGTAGTCGGATACCTTAACTAAATTTATTTTTGTTGCAGAGTCTTCTTGGACCTTTGATGCATTTTTCTTTGCACTTGAATTTAAAGAGTGGTGATGTCGTTCACAATATCTATCAGGTAAATGTTGAGCTATTTTACAATGAAATATTTTCATATTTTAATAATAATCATTTTATATTGTATACAGGGGTGGCCAAAATTGTGGACACCTTTTTAAATTGTTAGGTTTTTTAAGCTTGTATGCTTATAGAAAATTTTACGTTTCGCAAAATGTTAAGTATTTTATATCATTTTAAATGGAATTTAATACTGAATTCTATACAAAACAAAGCTCAAATATTTGCAACGCATAAAATGTTATGCTGTAATAACTATCGATATATATTAGATACTGATAATAGCAGTGAGTTATCAGTACTTAGTGATTTTGCCTTTATTCTTTATTACAGCTTCACATCGATGTTTCATTGCGCTGAAAATAGTTTTAAGCTCTTCCTTAGTTAATACATAATGACAGGAAACAATTACATCCTCAATTAGTTCCTTTTTATTTCATGGAGACCTCATTCGGACAAGAATTTTCAAACGGTGCCACACATTATGGTGAAAAATATATATATATACCATCATTGAAAAACATTTAGGCTAAAAATTTGCTCATGAAGGCAAATAGTAAGTTATTAAATAAATTAAATTAAACTATATAAATAAATAATACATAATAAAAATAGCAAAAATATACATTTAAAAAGTAAACATGAATTCAATACATATAGGGAGAGATAAATAGAAAGATAGAGACAGAGGAAAAAAATATCTATTCGAAACATCTCTACAAAATTCGAAAATCTAACAAAATGTAAACTTTTATTCAGATAGAGGAAAGTCTTTAGATGCTTTATTCTCTGGTAAGTTTGAAAATTGTATCTTTATTTCCATGTTTTTTTTAGCACGGATGGACTTTGTGGAACTATCACGTAACTTGTTTATCTCTTGGAATGAAAATCCTTCTTCAAAATGGAACCGTGTATCCCTTGAAAGATGGTAGCAATTTGTGGGACGTTCTCTCTAAATATAAAGTAGCATTTAGTTTGCTTCTGACAAGCGTAGTGGACAAGCTTGAGAAGATGAAAGCCTATCCTGGTAAGAAAACAAAAACACTACACAAGTATTATTTCTTAATTCGTAATTTATTAATTTAGATATGATGTGTGACTTTTTTTAAGGAACAATTTTCTTTTTTCGACTATGTCATAATTAAGATTCGTTCAACCAATTAATCCTCAACACCTGCATGCCATCTAAACAGTTAAAATGTTTGTTTCTGACATTAACAAACATAAGCTCCTATTTTAGAGAAGACCCAATATTATATAGATCTTATACATGTCGCAGGGAAATGGCGAAATTAGGAATTTCCTCAAATCCCTAAGGGAGATGATCACTTGACGGTAGATGTTAAAATAACGTTTCTTCAAGGTCATTTCCCTGGTTAAAGTAAGTGATTTTATCAAATCCTGAACTGTTTTAGTGAAATGATGAAATGAACTAGTCAGGATTTGCATTGGCAAAATGCTATACGGGAGACACCTGAGGGGGTCGAGTCCTTGTACTTCTAACCATACAGGTAGTACTATCGATCCCTAAATATCAACCCCATATCTTTAAGAAAATGGCACCATAGGATTAACATAGGGATTGATACTTTACTGCGTAAGCAACCGAGAGGAAAGATGTTATACATAAAAAAATACCAGCCTAATTTTCTGATTATTTTTTAATTAGTTTCGAAAAAATAATTTGTATTTCATTGACTATTGTTGTATTTCTTACTTCTACGTTTAATAATGGACCCTATTTGTTAAATAAACACTTTTAAACTCTTGATAATATTATTTCATCATTTCACTGAAGCAGCTCAGGGATTCGTTCAAATCCCTTACTTTTATCAGGGAAATGACCTTGAAAAGACGTTGTTTTAACATCTACCTTCAAGTGATCATCTCCCTTAAGAGGATTTGATGAGATTCCTAATTTTATCGTTTTCCTGCGACATTCATATTCTCTAATGTGTCCATATTATTACTTAATATGAGTTGAAGCTATAAGTGGTACAGCAGAGTTGCAAAAACTTGACACTTGAAAACCAGGCAGTGCGGAAAACTCGGCACTTAAAAACCAGGCAGTGCGGAAAACTCGGCCGCATACTTGTGATATGGTCGATCTTTGTCGACCATATCTTTGTGGGTCAGCGTGAATTAGAGGTGTGGGGTTCTCGAAATGAATAGACATTTTAGAATTCTTAATATGACTTTATTAAGAGTTTAACTTAAATTTCTAATATATTGGACAAACTTATATTAAGTGAGAATAAACCAAAACACGTAGCCGTAGCTAAAACGGATCACGCAACTTGGATCACTTATCTAAATAATTATATTATCCGCCTACTCTCGATTCTAATAATATTACGAATTCAGATTTCAAATAATCTGTCCTACCTTGAATTCCTCAACGGTTCAATCACTTTCAGATAGGCTGTTGGGCTCGCGTGCCTTGTAGTAATGGCTAGATATCCGTGATTCTTTGGTAGGCTGTTAAATTACACTTCTACCTTTTCCAAACAGAACCTTCTCTAAATTGCCATCCCGCTTACTAAAAATTCTGTTCTTTTAAAGACTATCTTATTTGCATCTACACTGCATTTCACTTCTTGGATTTGGGTTGGAAAAGATTTGCCATTAATCTTGGCCGTCAAAGAACCCAGAGGTTATGTTACAGAAAAGACGCGTGAGCCCGTCACATACTTTCAGGTCGAAAACTCCCCTCCAATAGACTTGGATGTGCAGAAGCCGCTTAAAGTGAAGTTGAACAGTGGTTTCAGAGCGAAACCAAGCAAGATATAGTTCCGATGTTGAAATTATTGTTTTTGTCTCAGATAATGAAAAAATTCCGGAAAAGGATGAACACGTTAACATTGAGGAGACCACACATAGCGAGGGTCCAAAACTGGGGTAATCAACCTTTCTATCAAAAATTATAATTATCAGTGAATAGAGAAGGGGTTGAGGGGTACTCAACCTTTTTTCATCTGGGCCACATGCATATGCCAGCTCAGTGGCGCACACAAGGTCCGACCAGGGGTTCCTGGGGGTCCGGACACCCCCCAAAGCCCGTGATTTTTTTCCGATTGGTTATAATTGTAAGTATATAATACGTAAAATTTAATTAAATATTTGTTATTAATAATTAATTTATTAATTAATGCTAATTATTTATTCAATAATTAGTTTTTTACTGTGTTTTGTTCCTGAAAATCGACAAAATCAAAAATAGCATGATACAAGAATGGTGAACTTTCAACCCCGGACCCCCCACCCCTCGAAAAATTCTTGTGTGATCTACTGTGCCAGCTATTTCACGCGGGCCGCTACATGAAGATAAATGGTGGAGGGGGGAGGAGATATGATTTAACACCAAGATCACATTAGAAATTGAAAATGGGGAAAAGTGATCAAAATATTATAACTCCTGTTTTGCATTTTTTAATTATTATTTTTTATATATTTTTTTTCACAAACGCTAAATTAGAAGGACTTAAGAAATACTCGCACAATTTCTTCATCAGTAAACAGTTTTATGTGATTACCAGTAATATAACAAACTTCATACGATGTCTTTGTTACCACTGTGGATATTACCACTGACAAAACACTTCGTTGCTGTTACAAAGATTATTCAAGAAAGCCTATTTATCCCCTCTTGAAAGAGATCTTCCAGAGAAAAGTGTCATTGAATGATTCCTGTTTAGTGGAATTTTTTAAATACAGCACTTTTGTGACAAATCAAACAATTACTGATCCATGTTTGTTTTTCACTACAAAATAGTCAACCGCCCAATCCTCTTGAAACGATTTATTTATTTTTGCAATATTTTTCACTTGCAAGATATGAAAGATAGTTAAAAATTAATTCCACCCATAACTACTCCGCTGTCGCTGCTCCGCTGTTGTCTGTTATCACTAACCGTAACCGTTCCAATAAAAAAGAAAAATCAACTCGTACCCATATGACATCGACTGCAAATAGCAAAAGTGATATATTTGATTTCTTGACAAAGAATTTCCCACAAAATATCAGTACAATGTTCTTGAATAAGTAAATTTCTCAGAGAGCAATGGGCAATGACCGGGCCACTTAAAAAGACTAGGTGGGCTGCAGGTTGAGTATCCCTGGTCTAAAAGCTGTCTAAAACATTCTTCAGTATTTTAAAGAACAAAGTGAGTTGGTAATGGACTTACTGTCCTCCCTAAGGAGTCTTCGTGATGAAGCAGCAAGACGTAGAGTGCAGTACACAAGACAACAGGACACTACGCATTTACTTAAAAATAGTAGCCAGTTTTTGAGGAATTGGTTACTTAATTTTCTTTGGAGACAGCTTTATGTCTTAGAGAATTTTTCTGGGGTGTGTATGATCAGGTAAATTACTGTATACTATGTATTCATTAATTTTTTCATTTTCATGTAGTGAATGATGTATGCCTACCTACGTACTTTTCCTTTGTTTGCGGGTACAGTACAGCGTCGTTTATCCGAATCAATTGGAATAGGACACCTTTCGGATACGCGATTGTTCGGATAACCGAAAGCCGAATGCGATCCATCCAATATATGAAACAGGATACCATACGAATATTGAAAATCATCACATGCGGGAAACGTGCTTGAAGAAAAAGCAAAATAGGTGCAAAATGTCGCAATTTTACCTTTATTGTGGAAATAATCACTTATTTTTCTCTGTACCATTGTACACCTTCGCTTTTTCGATGCAAGGTCTTTGATTCTCTTGAGCAGAAGTAGTTGAGTAGGACCGCACTCTGATTGTTGTTCGTACCACTCCATAGCTGTCTCTAACGCAGAAAACGCGTCAGCATTTGATGGACCCTTGCTACTTTCGTTGTTGTTGTTCTCATCTTCATCCATTTCATCGTCGACAGGGTCGGATTCTTCTTGCACGGAAGTCACAATCTCGTCATCATTTAGCATTTGAAATCCACAGTCTTCTGCATCGCATGCCATCCAGGTCTCTACATCTTCTTCATCACATTATTGAAATCCTGGGATCGATTGGACAAAGTCGGTGATCTCCTCCCTGTGGTCGTCGTTGAAGTATTTTTCGCCTTCTAAATCTAGCCACAGCTTATTCCATGCATTTTTGAGGCTCTGTCTTTCGAGTGAGTCCTACGCTTCGGCTAACATGTAGCGGACGTCGAAAACGTATTCATTTACAGGACATGTAGTTGGCAAGAAAAACTGGTCCGGATATTTGACGCTCCGTTTAATAAGCGTTTGGATAAACGACGTTCTACTGTACTTTGAGAATTTATTTTCTCTTTTACTCTCAAACAAACAGTACATACAAGGGCAGTACAGTATTTTCTGAGGAAACACTCATAATTATTCTTTATTAATCTCATTCTCAAAAACAGCATTTTCACTAACTCGGTCACCTTCGATTCGCATGAGGTCCAGTTTTCGGGACTCTAATGTATTACATAAAATTATTCCTGTTTAATATATGGATATATACTATTTGTCATTTTTCAGATCCATCCAATAGAAACTTTGAGCATTTGAAGGTATTAACTATCGGAGGTAGTCCTGTGAAAATTGCCAATTACAAATATATTCAGAGTATTGTCAGTGATAACGTATTAATCACAAACTTATATGGTAAGTGGAATTTTCCATCTTTTGAAATTTTAGCGGCCATAATACGAAAGAAAACATTATTTCTTAAGCCATTCATTACATTTGGGAATTCATATAGCTCGATTTAGAAACGACTTTATTCTAATACATCCAGTCTACTTCTAGCGAGCTCACGTTCACTTCCATGTTTAAAGTGAACTGAACAGCGTCTTTCACTTTTATAAATAAATGTCGCAGGAAAATGATGAAATTAGGAATCTCATTAAATCTCTAAGGGCGATGATCACTTGACGATAGATGTTAAAATAATGTCTCTTCAAGGTGATTTCTCTGATAAAAGTAAAGGATTTGAACGAGCTGTTTCAGTGAAATGATGAAATAATATTGTCAAGAGTTTAAAAGCGTTTATTTAACAAACATAGGGCATTAGTAAACGTAGAAGTAAGTAATACAACAATAGTCAATGAAACACAAATTATTTATTCGAAACTAATTAACAAATAATTAGAAAATTAGGCTGGTATTTTTTTAATGTGTGTAACACAGTACTTCTGAAACTTTCAATGTTTACGACCCAATATTCAATCATAATTTTCATCGCTACCCCTTCCTTGCAATAACAATGCGTTCAAATCAATAATACTATATTTTAAAGCCAAAGCTACACAATCCGACTTCAACGTCTTAAGGTATCCGACTGGGTTCGGAGACAATTTTCTAAGATATAACTTAAATAATCCTTTAGTTGTTATTTTTTAATTAAGTATGTTGCAAAACTATGAAATACAGCAAGAAGAATTTTTGAAAAGCTATTTTCAAAATATTCAGAAATTTCTACCAAAAGTATTACAAAAATTGCCTTTCAAACAACTCTAAAAAATATATATATCACAAAAATAAATAAAAATGTTTTGCCAAATTCTTTTAACACGTGTTTAACTGATGCTTTTATACAATTGCAAAGCTCAAATTCTACTGTAAAATTATGAAATACAGGTGTTCCAGATGAAAAAACCCAGAATTTTCTTAAAAAACCTTTTTTTTTCATATAAAATTACATATAAAAAATACCTTAATTGAAAAATTACCCTTAGCTTTTAGCAGAAAGCATTCATTATAATGCAAAGAACAAACAATAAAAATTTCATAAGAATATTTCATTTACTTTAAGAAATATCACTCTTACCGTTAACCATTATGTTCAAAAATAACATTCTTTTCACAAAAATGCAAAATAAGGTTTATATTTTTCTGTAATAAATTTTTAAAGATTTAGGGAAGGTTTTTAAAACTCTCCAGATTTGTATGTTGTGCCTTCCTTGAACCTCATACTTCAAAACCTTTACAGTTTTGAAGGGTCTTTCTTTTTACGAGACAGTTTCTTATCTGGTTTAGAATACCCTCATATAGAATCAACAATTCCCCGTTTTGTAGAGGTACCTCAAATATATCCTTCATTTCAGAAAATAATTTCATTCCTAACTTTTTAAAGTAAAAGGTAATAGACCATCGCGGCTATTGCGATGTACCTCAAACGGAGTGTTTGTTGCTCATCAAAAGTTGTGTCTTTCGATTATACCCACACGACATTGTTAAGACTTTCATTGCAGTTCTGAGCTTTCCCGTGAAGACAGGAGATTTGATCGCTAAGTTCTTTATAAGTCTTTTAATAGAATTAATGACTGAATTTGATGATCCGTTGATATTTCTATCGACGTTTCTCCAACAAAATACTGCTCTCTGGAAATCTCTTCTTTTTGGCCTCATTGATCTTATTTTTGGTACGACAATTTTAATTTAATTAAAAATAACTATAACTCTATATAAAAAGTACTAATAAAAAGTTATAAAAGAGATCTAGTTTTGAAATCACAAATGATAAAAGATAGCAACTCGTTTAAATCAAAACCAACATTGCAATGAGTTAACTGTTGCCTATTTTAAAAGCAAAATACATCTATTAAAACATTTTTATAAAGTGAAATAAAAGTTTACGAAACATAAAAAAGAATTCATTAAAATATTTTAAATGAATAAAAACTTATTTTGCCGGTGAAAATCAACCTAAAAACTCACACCTCCGGTTTCGATTTGGGTTCTACTACCAAACAAAACAGCCATAACTTTTTTCGACTCCAGAATTAAAAAGTGTGGTAGTTTTAGAAAGCTTATTAAACAGGCTACAAAAATAGACTATAAAATAAGTTAAGATTTTTTTATCAAAATGATAATTTTAAACTAGTAGGATACCTTAAGTGCCATCGGCGTACATAATCGTCTCGCTCACCCAAAGCGTTAATTGCCCCGGACGTATGTATACGTCTTTCCGAAGTATGATCTTTTCTGTGCATTGCTATACTTAAAATTATTCAGAAGGCTTTGGATTACAATAAAAGGACCTTGATTGTATTTGTGAAGGATTTACTTATTTATTCCTTTTCTCACCCCCACCCCCTCAATACATGACATACGCGGGTCTAAGTGGAAAACGATGGCATTGGGGAGCGAATCGAATAACTTTCTATCGACAATTAAGGGATTAATTATAAACCGTGAAAATTATCAAGATAAGTGTTAATTTTTGTAATGCTGTGATTAATGTTGTGATTCTGTCCTATGTATATACATATTTATATTACTTGTTTCCATAGGAGCCACGGAAGGTTTTGGACATTTTACTGGATGCGATTATAACTTGCCTGTCTACGCTCCAGAAATTCAAGTGCCATCTCTGGGAATGAAAGTTCAATGCTTTGATCCAAAAGGTGGAACCTCTTAGAATACATTTCTTAGTAAAATAAACGGCATTTGAACACTTATAGAAATTTTCCGGCTGAAGTTATCATTTGCAAACCTCCAAGAATACGTGTTTTTAAAACATTCAAATGAGATTGAAATATCTAAAATTTTTCATGTTAAAAATAACAATGCAGATTGTCTTTAATTAATCAATCATCGCAGCCCGTTCACATGAACTCCAACAGGCTGTTGAAACACAGAACTAGTCTGAGTTTGAAGAGTTCAAACAATAGTCCATTAAATACGGCTCAATTGAAACTGTAATAACTTTATTTATATAAAAAAATAAGAGTTCGAACAATTTAAAAATTTTCTGACTTTTTATATTACTTCATTGAAAGTTAGAAACATTTTGTATCACCTTGATCTTTTACAACTTGTTTCAAATACGCAAGACTTCATCATAATTTTGTTTGGCACAGGAAAGGAGATAATCCACGTTCGCTTCCCTCCCGATATCTGGATGCATGTAAACACAGGTGGCTAAAAACTCGATACCAATAGTTATTTTGGGGCTGGCATTCATTCAGAGCATTTCCCCTACTGCCTGCCTCTGGAAAATGCAAAATCAGCGTTTGACGGAGAAGTTGAAGCAATTAGAGTCACTCTACAACAGTGATTCCCAAAGTGGTCTATATAGACCCCAGGGGTCTATGATGACTTGCAAGGGGTTCACGTCAGCGAAAAAATAATTTGGGGGTCCATGAAGTGTAAATGGGGGTCTATAATAGTAGTATTCATTAAATCAGATTGTGACTTTAATCTTCAAAAAAAATTTGATCGAGTGGAAACCAGATTTTACAAATTTAACTGATTTATTTACTAAATTTAGTGATTTGTACTTACTAGGTGACGGGATAGAGATCTTATTTAGACAAGTACCATTTCAGCATTTCTTTCCAGAATTAAGCTAAAGAAGTATAATATTGGCCGTCGCGAATTTTCTCGATTTGCCACAGACAATCTGTAAAAACAATTTAACTAAATGCCCTTTACTCAGATTTTGAAACTAGGTTTGAGATAGCTTTTTTTATAGCAATAGACAATGAATTCATATAGTAGCATTGGGAAAAAAAATGTCATATAATACAGTAGGAACTGATCATAACAGGCCCTAACGAAGATCTTAAAATAAAGTTTAGAAATGTATGTCAGCAACATTGGCTTTAAAAAGACATGCCTGTTAGTTGTCGAGAATTATGGAATATCGTGAGAAAGTTTTTAGTTTTTTTCCTAGTGAAAGGAGTTTCAAAGCGAAAGTTATACCTCAAAAAAAAAAACAAAAAAGAGAAAGGAGAAATATATATATATATATATATATATATATATATTTCTCCTTTCTCTCTTTGATTTTGTTTTTTAAATGTCTTTATGCACTTAAAATGGTATTTATTATTTTAATTATTGTTAATCTTTATATGTTTATATGTGTTTTTAACATTTTGATGTGTAATTAGAATTTAGATACTTTTTATTACTATTGGGATGGATAATTATTGTAGCTTTTTAAGTATATATAATTCATGTTTCTTTTTTTGGTGTATTGTTTTTCTATACTTTTATGATGAAGGTGTAAAAATGTTTTTTTCTATGTTTAGTGTATATATATATTTCTTATTTCAATTTGTAAATATATTTTTCTATGATATGTGTATAATTAGTACTATTCTAAGAAATATGTTTCAATTTTTTATTTTCAATATTTATCTAATATTTTACTTTTATTTCATATTACATTTTATATTTCATTCTTTTAATGTTTCAATATATTCTTATTTGTAGTGCTTCCATGTCTTAAAATTATTTAAATTTTTGTAAACACTTGGAAGTACATTCTTATGGTATATATTTAAGATGTTATTTCATTATAACTATAGTGAATGTTTTGCTATAGATATTGAGTTCTAATTACTAGATACTTAATATAAAAATTCTACACTAATATGACGAGTTTTAAATTTATAAATTTAGAGACTGGCAACTAGGCTCGCATATACTTTGTTCTTGCTCGGTGGTACATTATGATGGTATATGTAGTATCGATAGAAAATAACCATTAACCTCTTTGATATTGCGGTATTGGTAAGCTAATTAGTTAGCTTATATTTTTAGCAATTAGTATTTTAATATCGGTAGTATATTATAATCTGTTAGGGCTCTAGTTTTTAGTATTTACTACAGACATGATGAAATCACTAGAAGATAGTGACAAGGTTATGAATGGTGGTCATGGTAGAGATTCTACGAGATTTTTTAATACATATAAAACTAGAGTATTCCGGAATAAAGAATACTTTTAAAGAATTCTAAAAAAGATTATTTCAGCATTGATATAAAGTTACAAATAACTCTAATGCCTACAATTGTAATAGAAGTTTTAGATAATCTTCAAAAATTGTAATTTGGCAATAATAAAATTCCTTTTACAAAAAGATGTGGCGACAAAAGATGTAAAACTTGTAAATGATCCATAATGATCAAATCAAAGAGTGATTCTAAATTTACCTTCTGTAAGACATATATATAACTGTATTTACTTATTGACATGCAATAAATGCCAATTTAAATATATAGGACAGACATCAAATAAAAATTAATATTAGAATTAATCAACATAGGTCAGATACTCAAATATTTTAATAGTATTAAAAAATTCAAATAAAATAGTAGGAAATAAGACACTTTTAGTACACATGGTTTTGATCATGTATCACCTAATACATATAAAGTTGTTCCTAATATTAAAGATAGATTATGGTGGGAAAATTTCATATTAACATTATGTAAATTTTACCATCCTTATGGACTTAATGTATTATACCAAGGAAAATATTCTAAATGCACCTAAACTAAATTCTTCAAGAGTTTTACTACAATAATAAGGTTAATATAATATCTAATAAAAGAAAAATAGAGGGGCTAGAACTAAAAAAGATTAAGTAGAAACCAAAAAAAGTCCTTTTCTTTCAGATAGTATTATAGATATTTGTAATAGCTTTTGATAACAATTTTAACATAAAACACATTAAATCTACATGTTTGGACTCAGTAAGACAGAATTATGTATTACAGAAGATGTACTAATTTCAAATAAAATTAAAGATTGTCATGCTTTTGCATATTATTAAGGACATTCATAAATTTTTGAAACATAAATATAACATAAATGTTAATGTAAATAAGGATTATCAAATAGAATACTGTACACCTCTTATATATGAATAAATCATATGATAATGTTAATTTTTCTGACATATTTAAAAACACATGTCATCTTTCCCAATACAAAATATCACTATTAAAAAGCTTTTTAGAAATACAATAAAAAAATATAGGTAGATCAATTTTTAACTATAATGTGCCTATAAAGCAAGATAACTTAATATGTAAATGTAGTGAATTTAAAAGATTACTGATCAACATCACGTAAGCATGTTGTTACTTCGGTGATCTCAATATTGTAAAGACAATAATCTTAGAAATATTAGAATAAAGGCGTACTGGTTTTAGATTAATGGGATTTCGAATGGGTCAATAAAATTATCAAAAATCAGTTATATAATGATATTGAGCATTTTATATACAAAATAGTTATTAAACATAGTATGCTCATAGAGGCATCTCACAGAATTCAAAGATAAAATTACAAAAGCAGCTTAATAAATATAACTATGGTACAGATAATAAAATCTTTTTAATAATATTAAAAGTCAGATTAAAAATTTACAAAATAAATTTATTATAGTTTATGTTGATAAAAGTGCTGCGGAAATTTTGTATCTCATATGTAAATACTATTATAATTTATTGATCAACAATTATTTCGATAATAATACAGCTTTTTATTAAGTCTACTGTTTCTGATACAGAGAAATAAATAAACGTATCTTGGTTTTTCATAGGAAAAGTTAAAAATTCAAAATTAATAATAATTTTAAATTTCCACATATATTTCTTTAATTCCCAAATTTCATAAAGACCCAGTTAAATTTAGGACAGTTACAAATGGTTTTAATACATATATCAGCAAAAACAGGCAAAATTCTCCTATGAAATCTTGCATGAAACAATAAATAATCTTAAATCCACAGCCATTCTTAAAAATAGCAAAATCACTCTTGTTCTAAAAAATGAAAAGATAAAAAAATTTATTCAGTCTTATAGTTTAGATTTTGGAAGATCTCTTTAACTCTATTAATATTGATGATTTGATTAATATACTTGTAAATTTACATAAAGACAATTTATTTAATAATGTTAATTATGATAGATTTGGTTCACTACTCTTAGGGTTTGTACCTCAAAAGAGAACTATATATATCATAAAGGTAACTATTATCAGCAGATTAAAGCGATTGCCACAAGATGGCCCTTGCGAGCAACTGTCTTGCCAATTTATACTTTTACATTATTTTGAAAGTAGTTACATTAATAATTCTAAATTTTATATTTATCGTTATATAGATGATATAATCATCTTTTGGCAAACAAGCCACTTTATACCTAACATTAATTTTATCCACAATATCTTTAATTTAATACAGACAAATAATAACAACAATGAAGCTAAATTTATTTTTTTCAAATTATATGAAAATGTAATAGTTTTAATATTTATGATAAAAGAGAAGAATTTAATTTCAATATTATAAAAGTTCCTCATTGGGAGAGTAATGTATATGTTTCTGTTATTCAGAAATATTATTATTAATTATACAATGTAACGTAATAAATTTCTGTGTCAAAAATCAGACATTATAAATAACTATAAACATTTTAGCTGGGGGTTATTGCTTAAATCTCAGAAATACCCACTTATTTTTATTAATAGTTATATAAATAAAGCTATTCAAAATAGTTAGATTATAATTATGAGATTGATAATAGCTTATTACTATAAAACAAATATTTTGTTATAGTTATCTCCATAGTCTAATATTAGATTAGAAAATTACGTATTTTATTATTTTATTCATATTTACTGTGTTATTATAGTTATGATATAATATGCAACTATTTTTTAATTTTTATTTCCATTTTTAATCTTTTGTTAAGTGCTGCGATTAGTTTACTCTTTTGATTTAAATTCGTTGTATTAGGGTATGTGAATCTGGCAACAAATTGAATGTTTCCACTCAGATTTAGCGCGGGCTTTGCATTTGCATTCCTATCTTGTGAAATGGATTTTAGATATTTCTATCCATTATTTCCCTATTGGTTTTTGCTCAAGTGTTACTTACAAATAAAGGGGAAGGTTGGCTGGCCAAAACACATGTTCAACCCCACTTTTATATATAAATTACTTTTATATACTAACTGTCCCGTCAGTAATGTTTCATGGCACTGCAGCATCCATTTTATATTTATTATCCTCGATTACTCTTTGTCCTATTGTGATTTTCCTGCTGTCTATGTGTGTTTGTCGAGTTTATTGTTTGATATGATCTCTTGTTAGTAGAGAATTGATCTATATAGATATATATATATATATATATATATATATATATATATATATATATATATATATATTGGACACTTTACGTAAGAGGCTTAGGGTTAAACCTGACTAAATGATATTAAATGTTGAAAACTTGTTATTGAAGCACTAGATTCACCCCCTACATTAAAAGCATTTGTTTGTTATTCAGTAATTTTATGTATTAATTTAATTTTAATTCATTAACATGTGCTTCTTAAGTTATAAACACTATACTTCCCTACAGTTAGAAATTTCTTTTAAAATAAGTAGTAGTACATGCTATCAAAAAGATAAGTTGGTAAATTTGAAAATATTCAATATTAGCTAGGCAGGGGTTTACCCGAAACCGAAAAACATGGCAAAGGATCTATGAGACAAAAAAGTTTGGGAACCTATGCTCTACAACCTATGCCCATTCATCTCTCTTTAAACGGGCTGTTATTTTCCCTGACTCTCAGGCAGAAATCTTTAGTATTGAAAACTGCTGCCAAGCTCTCCTTTCTGCTTCTACTCAGCAATGCAGACCTCTTCTTTGGAGTCAAAACGAAAAGAGTGAAACAGTGGTTCTGCAGTGTATCTCACCCCAATGGAGTATCCCTGTCTATCAGGCTACAGATAAGTTGGTCAAAAAAGGGGCTTATCATACAACAGACCCATTCAGAGGGTTTGCTAAAAATCTGTTTCCTCAAGAATCTAGACTCTGAGAAATCTACTACTACGGGGGGGTGGGTGCCAGCTCAGGTGTCGTCCACGTCACTTGACCATGGTTCAAAATTACGTGGTCCGTCACCAAAAGCCCTCGTGTAGCTGTGAAGAGTGCGACGTTAATATTCAATCAATCAATCAATCAATTGAGAAATCTACATACATTCACACTGAAAGAGAGAACCAGAGGAAAACCTTGGAATACAACGATCCTTGATCTTCCAGACCAGAGGTTCCTAGACTTTTTTGTCTCATAGACCCCTTTCCATGTTTTTCCGTTTGGGGTAGATCCCTACTTACCTAATAATGAATTTTTGCAAATTTATCAACTTAAATGTCTTTTTGACAGCTGGAATATAGAGCTATGCTAACTTTAAAAGATTTAAATTTCTAACTGTAGTGAAGTATACTGTTACGAATTTTGTGTAAATAATTTGTATTTGAGTGTTTAATGCATTTATATTACTCTATGTTATATTTATTTCATGTTAAAATTGTACCATTCACAAGCAATGCCGACCCTTACGTTATAATGGCGATCCAATGAGAACTTGGCGAAATCTTGGCGGTAGAGCCAAGTTGGCATCATTTTTGACGACCAAGTTGGTGGCCAATTTGGAGACTTTGGCGACCAATTTGGCGATTTTGGCGTCATTGGCGACCATGTTGGCAGTTCGAACCCTCGAACTTCTAGAAAGTAGTAGATCTCTCTCTACTCAGTGTCACGTTCAATGACACGAGCTGTTTATATATATTCTGGAAGTTTCTGTCGCGCCTATAGGAGATGCTCGCCGGGACGGCGAGTCTGGATTAAACCAGCGAGTAGTGAGGATTGTTTTGATTAGCTTGGCTGTGCTTGTGAATAATCTTTACTTGCGTGTATTTTTAAACACTGTTATTGTGTTTGATTGCTGTTGAAGGTGTGAAGACCTTTGGATATTTACTCTGTGAATATCGCTGCTGAATCCTGTATTTAAAGGATTGAATTTTTGATAATAAATTCGCATCGCTCTTAAAGAACTGTTTATTTTCTTTGTGATTGTTTTGCATAAAATCCCCGAACCCTCGGATCTACGTAACAATACTATTTGAAACCTAAGACACACATGTATTAATCAACTAAATTAAAATTTATTTAATACATAAAATAACTGTTACACAAAGTAACTGAGCAACAAATAACTGCTTTGGATGGAAGGGATGATCCTAGTGCTTTCAAAATTGCTGTGTGTGTGTGTCTGATATCCGTTTCTAAATTTTACTATTAAGATCTTCTTGGTGCCTATTCCAATGTTCCTCTTGTAATATGACATTTATTTTTTCTTCCAATGTGACATACTAATCCATTGGCTCCTGTGGTGTTACCATAGTCTCTCTCTCAAAGCATTCTCAAACCAACTTTCAGAATCTAAATAAAGGACATTTAAATGTTGAACGTAGGTTAAAACGTCCTTTTCCTGGCAGATTTTTGGGGCCAACCCAGAAACTTGGGAAAAAATTGAAAACTTCCGGTATTGTGGGTCTCCTTAGTTTAAATTTTCTACAAAAAAAAAGGCCCGAAATAAAGGCCCTTTTGTAACTGCAAATTAACTTCATTATAAATTTAAAAAATTGATATATAAATCTGGGTTTCTACTTTGAAAAAACTTTTTCTTTTAAAATTAAAGGCATGACCGGGTTTTTAGTGAGAGTCAATCGGGGACCCTATTTAAAACCTTTTGGACCCCAAAATTTTTTTTTTCCCGACAAAAACCCCTTTTGCAGGTTGTCGCCCTGGGGATCAAATAAAAGCCCACTTTGGTAATCGTACCAAACTTTTCCCAGATCCCCAGTTATGCACAGAGGATGAAATTTTACATTTGTATCGATTTCAAGGTAGTCAAAAACCCGTCTTTCCCCTCTATGCTGGGGAAGGCGCCCCGGTGACGTTTTTGATTACCCTTTCCCCCTTTTTTCAAAAGGGAAATTTTTCCCCATTTACTGCCACTAAAAGGGGTGAGAATTTTATTTAATTTAAAACCTTGTTTCCCTTTGTTTTTCCCGCCCCCTATTCATTGCCCCCTTTTCTTATTATTTAAAGTTAATTTATTTTTTTTTTTTTTTTTTTTTGCATTGTCCTTTTGGGATAGAACCGTGTTCATCATTTCTTTTTCTGCATTGAAAAAAAATCTTTTAATTAAAAAAAAATTTTCTTTCCCAAAGAAAAATTTTTCCCCTTAAAAAATAAATTTGTATATAAAAATTTAATTGTAAAATCGTTTAAAGTAAACATATTTGTTTTCGTAGTGCTTGCTTATATAAATGGTGATATATATATATATATATATATATATTTTATATTTTTAATTTTTTAGGGAAAAAGAAAAATTTTCGTATTAAATGTTATTTTATTTCAAAGTTTAACATTTTAACATTCAAACACATTAACCTTTTTATAAACTAGTGCTGCTGGTAATTGTTAAAGACCTACTGCTTTTACCACATTTTTCTGCTTCTTCTTCTTTGAATTATTCAATTTTCACAAACATGCCGAGAATCTTTCGACCAAAATAACGTGCACAAGAATTATAAAAAATTGAAAGGGTTTTTGAGACGTGGGGAAAAAATAGCAAACCATTAGATGTCGACTTTTGGGCATTTTCATATGTACAAAAAAAAGATTGTAAAAAACAATGTTTAACAGATTTTTTGAATAGGTAGAAAAAAAAGCATCCGCGCACAAAAATTCAGGGTCACAAAACCAAACGATGAGTTTGGGTCAAATTTACGAATAATCGTTTTTAAACCCATATGAGCACTAATCATTTCAGTGAATCGGGGTATTTCCCTCCCCCGGGAAAAATTTATTCCCCATTTTTTTTTTGTTTTGGTAAAAAACCCTAAAATTATTTAAATTAGGGAGAATATTTTCCATCTTTAAAAAATATTTATCATTGGGAACTATAGTTTTTATTATCTATTTTTTTAAAAATTTTTTAAAGAACAAAAAACATTTTTGGGGAAAAAAATATCTTCTTTTTTACCTCATACTTTTATATGGTAGTAAAAATAATTGTAATTGTCGGGAAATTTTCCGAACTAAAAAATTCCCTTTATTTTACTGGGTAAGAGATCGTTTATTATGGGGAAACTTTTTTGTTTTCCCTAAAATTTGGTTTATATTTACATTGTAAATCCAACTCCCATAAAAAAAACGATTTTTAAAAACGATCTTTTTTATCTCGACTTTTTTGGGAAACGATTCATCAATAGATTGAATCGATTTAAAAAAAAGCTTCGGGAAAAAATCACCATCCCCCACCCCAAACTACACAAAAACTCAAAATGGCTTTTTTAAAAGAACAGA
Source organism: Trichonephila inaurata madagascariensis (assembly GCA_019973955.1). Taxonomy (NCBI): domain Eukaryota; kingdom Metazoa; phylum Arthropoda; class Arachnida; order Araneae; family Nephilidae; genus Trichonephila; species Trichonephila inaurata. The sequence continues at coordinate 29,843 of BMAV01004450.1, read as the reverse complement.
TAAATCCAAAAATAATAATATATTTTTTAAAATCTTGATGATTTGTTTTTTACAAGTATTTTTTTATGAATGATATATATAAATTTTTGCCTAACTTAATTTTGAAAATAAACTGTAAGATGATATTTTAAAAATACAATAGTCCTTTGTTTTGCGAAATTTTTTAATGCTTTAAAAGGTAACTATGTTACAAAATATATGTGTATTCTTACAGGATGCCCAGTGGTTGGTCGTGAAGGAGAAATAGTAATAACAGTTCCTACTCCTACTTTGCCTATTTATTTGTGGAAGGATGAAAACAACGAAACACTTAAGAAGATATACCTCACTAAATATCCAGGTAACTATTTAAAAGTTTCCCTTGTACGTACATAAAACTTATAGCCGTTTCATTAGGACAACTTATTTAATGTGCAGTAGGACCAACTTTTACCCTCAAAACCCCCCACCAAAGGGGTGAAGTCCTGACCCCGTCAAAAAACTAATAGATAGTCTCAGGTATCTAACATCAGGCCCTCACCAAATGGTCCAGCAGGTTACTCATTTTGTGAGATGATAGCGTGTGTGGCCGAATACATTCAATTCACCGGACAAAAACACAAATATTCGATTAAATTCATCTCTGGGAATTTTGGGGACCAGAACAGGAAGCGAAATTCAGCATATTGTTTCTCAAATCACTCCCTGATGATTCGGTCGTTATGTCATGAGTATTATATCGTTACGTTGATCGGGGTTCGAGGATTTTATACAGATCAGTCGCAAAGAACAAGACAGTTCTTTAAGAGCGATGAGAATTTATTGTAGAAAATCTAACCCTTTAAATACAGAATTCAGCAGCAATATTCACAAAGTTAATCTCAGAAGGTCTTTTTACACCTTCAACAACACTCAGACACAATTATCGGTGTCTAAAATACACGTATATAAAAGATTATTCCCAAGCAATCACTGGTTCAACAGCCGAAGTAATCACTAATCGCTTCAACATTCAGAGTAATACTAACTGATCGCTAGTCAAAACCAGACTGACTTTCGGAGGGTATATCTCTATTTATATCCCTCGCGAATAATTCGAGAAAGACCGCTTGCGTCATAGATCCTGAAATTAGTGTATTTCTCTACTAATTTCCAGAAGAATCCAGAGGGTCTCAAACTCACACAAAAGGGTAGCCAACATTATCGCCAAGTCACCAAAATGGTCGTCGATGTCACCAAAAATGACGCCAACTTGGCTCTATCGCCAAGATTTCGCCAAATTCCCATTGAGTCACCATTATAACGGGCGGCGTTGCTTGTGAATATTACATTTTTAACTTAAATTAAATCTAATTTAGAGTAAGATAAAGACATTGTACACATCCAAATACAAATTATTTACACCATTGTACACAAAATTCGTAACAATATTATTATTAAACGCCATTACCAGACGGGAAAATTGTTTTCATGAAGGTATGTACCCAATCTGCACTGATACTTGCCTAATGCACTAAAAATCAGGATTAAATATATGGGAATAATGGTTCTAATGTACTCCATGAAAACCTACCTTCACCCGAAAACCACGCAATCACCTTGTACTATATCAATTGACCCAGGTGCCAGTGTTTCCGTTGGAAATCAGCGTATTCGCCCTCACCAGTTAATATGATTGACGAAAAAACGTGATTTGTCGGATCAGGTGGAATTCGTTCACTCTTCTATCATCCAATAACGATGTTTCAAGCCTCATTTCTCAAGCTTTTAGCAATAACGTGTCGTCAGAACAGGTACGTTGTGAACAACTTGCACCTGAAGTTACTCTCTCACCGTCTTGCCTACCTCAGGGTGTAGGAGGAATGAAAGTAGAACCAGAGACCTCCATAATCACAATTATTTATTTAGTCAAACAACTAAACCCACAACAATTTATTCTCTAAGTGAATGTCAAATGAGTAGCACGGAGAAAGCAATGAATGTTAAGCAAATATGCGCAAGAAACTTATTTAACTCAACCTAATCTATCGTTGATTACTAACCTCAAATCCACACTAATTCAACACAGTGGCCAAACGCCCCTCTTAATCTTCACATGCGAAAGTAAAGGTTATTCAACCTCACCTGCGTATGTGAATGTAGCTGCTTCCTACCTCCTTCTACTACAATTACAAAACTCTGACTTTATATAGTCGAACTAATCTTAATATATCGTTTTCTTCTTGAGAGGGATGGCTGTGAATTAAATGCGAACGCTAGCCCAAAGATTCCCCAAGAGGATTAGTGAGAGGACCCGCATAGATTCGTCACAACGTTTTTCAGCCACTGGTGCCGTAGGCCCATACGCAGCAGTGTACGTTTCACTGTGTGTTGAGACAGACTGGCTCCACTTTCTTCTGTAATCAGTGGGCCATGAGTGTCAAATAGCTGGTGGGTGACTTGTCTTTCCGCAATCCATGTACCACTTTTGATTAGTGCTCACAACGGCTGCATGTGAGCAGCCTACTAAATATGCACTCCTGAAATAGGTGTTACCAGGAGACAAGCCACAAAGATTTGACCTTTATCGAAACCTGAAAAGACAATTGGTTTCCCCATTATGTGGCTAAGATCTCTACGTGTGGATAGAATATACTTGGAAGTTCACAAACTGCAACATTACTCATGAATGAGCATTCGAAGAGCTCATTTCTCCATAGCAATATTATGTTGAGCGTTTGCTTCCTGGAAAACTGGAATGTTGTAATGAAAACTGTAAAATGTTATGTGAAATCTATAATATTGTTTTAGGTTGCTGACCAATGAAATTTTAACGCTTCTTATGAAAAAAAAAATAAAGTCCTTTTTTTGGTTTTATCCCTTAGGATTTTGGTCTCAACATGATGTGTGTTATGTCAATCCCCATACCAAAGGAATGATACTTAAAGGAAGAAGGTATGATTTCAATAAAACCATGCTACTAGTTCTTCTTTCCAAAAAGTCTCTATTTAGTTTTTAATTTTATATATATATATTTGGAAAGATATATGTTAATTAATTGGAATTCTGTTTCTCTCTTCTTGTTTTAGTGCATTAAAATTTTAAAAAAATTTTCACAGAAAAATGAGTAGAGGTAATCAATAATTTAATCTTAAAAACAAACTAAAATTTGGGGGTTTTTTTTTTTTTTGTACTGAACTAGTCAAAATTTATATTATTCCTTCTTCAACGTATAAGTACTGAAAAGTATTATAGTTCAGAAGTATAGGCCGTGGGTAGCCAAGTGGTTCGAACATCGGACTCCAGACCGGAAGGCCTGGGTTCTAAATGGGTTCTGTAAATGCCAAGTTTATAAATTAAAAAAAGAAAAGTAATCTAAAGAAGATGTTTCATAAAAACGTTTTAGAGCAATTTTCACATTTTTTAGCTTTAATTTTCGCATTTAAAAGCCTTTCTGCATGCGGAAATCAAACAAGAAAGAAAGATTTTTGTTTCATTTTTTTACTGGTCAAATGTGTGTGTGTGAAATATATATACTGAAATTATGCGTTGTATTCATATTATATTAATTAACCACTATCCTGTCTCCCCTAAGCAGATAACAAAGTAAGTCTTTGTGTTGTTGTTGTTGTTATTGTTCAATAAGTATTTTAATTTATTCTTTTCTTAAGTGTTTTAAATATTACAGAGCCCTTTCTAAGGAAAATATATGATGAGTAAAATAACGTAGTACCGAAATTTGTTTTCAAATTTAACCTTTCGTTGCAGTTAAACTAAAAATAATTGCATTCGTATTTTCAGCAATTAAGCTTTATGACATATTGAAATATTTTTCTTTTTACATTGCAGCATTTAATTGAGAATTAAGAAAACAGTTACAGGATTGATCAGAAACGTTTTTGATAATGACTATTAATTTTTATGGCGAGTATTTAAAGTTTTGAGTCTTTAATTTAGAATCAGTTGTTAACGTATTTTTACAATAAATTATAGTTAAAAGAAACTAAAAAACACGCTTTTATAGTGAATAAGTGCTAAAATGTAAAAAAAAATCATTCTTAATATAAGAATAAAATGATTAACGAGAAAATTAATGTCTTTGGGATAAAAGCGTGGGGGCTCTATATTAATTGTTATAATTTCTTACTAGTTCTCTATTCCGAAATGCTGAGTTAGTGTCAAAATGTAGTACTAAGCACACATACACCCCCACAATGACATTCATTTTCTCGTTAATCATTTTATTCTTATATTAAGAATTATTTTTTTACTTTTTTGTTCAATTCACTATAAAAGCGTGTTTTTTAGTTTTTTTAAAACTATAATTTATTTTTCATTTTTCAGTTCGATCTACAATAAAAGTCTGTTTTTGTAGTTTTAGAAAGTATCATTTATTCTTTGTTGAATTTATCTTTGAGTTTGATATTTGGAACAGGAATTATGTGGTTGCTGCAATTAGTCTTGCTCTTCAATGGATATTAATTAATGGGTCTGAAGGGTATTTATTCTCTCCGTTTACGGGGCCTCGGATGAATCCCATTTCTTTATATTTCAAAGCCTCTGTCTCTATAGAGACAGGTTTAACTAATAAAAGTGTGTTAAGAAGAAATATTAAATGCCAATCATATTATCACCTTTTAAACGTATTGCTATAATGTTAATTTGTATCATCACTTTTAAACATATTGCTGTATCAAAACAAAAAATATTTTGCAGTAAGAACATAAATTATTATTACGCAACCCTCCCCTTCCCTTTTTCACATAAAAAACACTTTTTTTTTGTTTTATTTGTATTAACTCCTAGCCTATTCGCGGTTTTAGGGTTGCTCCTTAATTTTTTAGTCACCAAATCTAGAAATGGTATATGGTATTAGTCGCAAAAT
>BMAV01004450.1:0-20000 GCA_019973955.1 Trichonephila inaurata madagascariensis | reverse complement strand
AGCATTGTAAGAACCATCATCGCAACCAATCAGATTCCAATCACAGGGAATATTAAAAACCCAGAGTGTCTGAAATATTATTGCAATGTGCCTGAAATTGTAAACTATCATCGAGAATAATACTACGATAAGGTTCGTACGTAAAACGTATTTTTTCTTTCAAAAAAAAAATTACAAACTTATTCATTTTAATAATGTAAAATTATTATAAAACGACTATATACACACATACAATACTCCAAATATATCCTTTGCATATTTTGTAAAATTATAGAGTACAGTAGAACGTCGTTTATCTGAACGTTTATTATCCGGAGCGTCAAATATCCGAACCAGGTTTTTTTTTTTGTCAACTACATGTATTGTATATGAAAACGCATGGAATAAGCCATGGCCATATTTAGAACGCGAAAAAGATTTCAATGACGACCACAGAGATGAGAACATCGACTTTGTCCAATCAATCCCAGGATTTCAAGAATGCAATGAAGATGTAGAAACCTGGATGACATGCGATACAGAAGACTCTGTGGATTCCAAACGCTAAAGGATCATGAGATTGTGACTTCCATGCATGAAGAATCCAACCCTGTCGACGTGTTGAAACGGAGAAAGACGAGGACAACAACAACGAAAGTAGCAAGGGTCCATCAAATGCTGACGCGTTTTCTGCGTTAGAGACAGCTTCGGAGTAGTACGAATAACAATCAGAGTGCTGTCCAACTCAACTACTGCTGCTCAAGAAAATCAGAGACCTTGCAGCTAAAAACGAAAGGGTACAAGGGTACAGCGAAAAATAAGTGATTGTTTTCCACAATAAAGGTAGAATTGCGACATTTTGCACCTGTTTTGCTTTTTCTTCAAGCACTTTTCCCGCATGTAGGTAATGATTTTCAATATTCGTACAGTGGTCGGTTTCATATACTACATGGATAGCATTCGATTTTCGGTTATCCGAACAATCACGTATCCGAACGGTGACCAGTCCCAATTGATTTGGATAAATGACTTTCTATTGTAATTAATTAAATTTGAAAACAACGTAAAACTTTTTTAGCCCTGAGTGGGATAAGGCCTTCTCAAGACCCAACTTCCTTTTCGATCGTCGCGTAGAAACAGTTCTCCAATTAGTCACTCATTAAATTTTAAAATTGTCCTCCACACAATCAGCCCATCTCAGTTTGGGCCTTATCTTAGCTCCAGTTCTAATAGGTTTGTAGTTGAAAATTTTGAACTTCAAGGATGCGGTTTCCATACGGCAGATGTGGTCTGCGAACCTCAAACGACTCATCTTGATGGATTTAATGACATCTGCTTCCTCAAATAGCTTATATAATTAAGTAAAACTTAATTCAAATGTATACTCCATTTATACCTGTGTGGTTTTATTATAAAAGTTATTTAAACACATATACATAAACAATTTTTATTTCAAATAATTTCTTGTAATAATGTAAAATAATTACAATGTATGGAATTCTTTGTATAAATACGATGTCTAATATGTTTATCTTGATGTATATATTAATATACATACAAGTAAACTTGCAACACAAATAATTTGATAATGAAAAGAAATCTCTCTCATATAGCTACCTAAACAAAGAATTGTTCCAACCTTACATTAAATTGTGTCATTTTGAACTTTCTACGAACACTGTGGGAACAGTAATTTATAGTATTTACTACTAAAACACTAGAATTTTTTGACAGATTCGAAATAATCTATGCGTCTCATGTCATTTCCCAAAAGTTAAGAAAGAAATGAAATAATAATCTTTTGCTGCTATCAAGAGAGAATTATCACATCGACACTTTAAAATTTTTTGAACTCTCAATGCAATATTTCTGTAAAATATTTTATTTATTTTAATGTCAAATATTGACTTTGTAAATAATAATCTTTTTTTTTTTTACAGATTTTTTACTGTTAAAAACATATTGTACGCATTGCAGATAAATATTTAATCTCAAGCAATGGAATACTTTTATACAAAAATTGTTGAGAAGAATTTTCTTTTTTCAAAAAAATTTCTTTAGCAATGCTTAAAATCTATGTATAAATTCTATGTGGCTGTTAATAATTTCGTTTCTTCTGCATCCAAACTTACAGTCTACATATCATGAAATGTCATAAAATTACGAATTATAATGCTATAATGTGTGAATTCCAAGGAAATCAATTATGGCTTTTATTTATAGATAGGATAAAAAAAATGTAATTTTTCTTCAAAAAATTTTTTTCACTTATTCAAAATACTAGTTGTATCATAGGCTATACTGCTTGTATTTTAGATATAATTCTTTTTAATATATTTTTTTTCTCTCAAAAACCTATACATTTCTTTAAAAAAATGTATTATTTTATTTTAAAAAATGTACGAAAATAAACCTTTTTTTATATGTGATTCAATATATCTTTTGTCTCTATAATTTCTTTCTTTTTTTCCCCTTTGGAAAAAAAAATTTATTGCACATGGATCAATGAGTCTTTTGTTTTGATTTTTCTCCTGTCTTTTTACAAACAGAAAAAAAATAGCTTTAGTAGCAATTGCAAAAAGTTTACATTTAAAATTTTACTCAATTATTTTGTAAAATAATTAAAACAAATTTATATCAAAAATTATAATTATCAGTGAATCCCTCTATAGCAGGGGTACTCAACCTTTTATTCTGCTGGGCCATATACATACATATGTGAGCTATTTCATGCGGGCCGCAACATGATTATAAATGGGGAACGAGAAATGTTTCAAGGCCAAGATAACATTGGAAATTTAAAACGTGGAAAATTGATCAAAATATTATAGCTCCTGTTTTGCTTTTTTTAATTATTATTATTATTATTATTGTCACAGCGCTAAATTAGAAGCGTTTAAGAAACACACAATTTCTGCTTCAGTAAACGGTTTCATATGATTGCCAGTAATATAACAAACTTCATACGATATCTTTGTTACCACTGTGGTATTACCACTGACAAAACACTTTGTTGCTGTAGCAAAGATTATTCAAGAAAGCCTATTTATCACCTCTTGAAACTCTTGAAAGAGATCTTCGAGGAAAAGTGTCGTTGAATGATTCCCGTTCAGTAGCACACAGGAATTTTTCAGGGGGTCGAAAGTTCACCAATCTTGTATCATGCTCCTTTAGATTTTGTCGATTTTTGAGAACACACAGTAAAAAACTAATTATTAAATAAATAATTAGCATTAATTAATAAAATTAATCATTAAAAACAAATACTTAATTAAATTTTAAGTACTATATACTTAGAATTATAATCAATCGAAAAAAAATCAAGGGCTTTGGGAGGGGTCCAGAACCCCCAACCCCATTTCCTTGTGTGCACCACTGTTCCCGTTTATTGGTATTTTTTAAACACAGCACTTTTGTGACAAATCAAACAATTACTGATTCAGTTTGTTTTTCACTACAAAATAGTCGACCTCCCAATTGTCTTGAAACGATATATTTTCTTCGAATATTTTTCGCTTGCAAGATATGAAAGATAGTTAAAAATTAGTTCCATTCGTAGAATTGTCGCTACTCCACTGTTGTCAGTTATCACTCGCCGTAACCGTTCCAACTAGAAAAATAGTATCAATTCGTACTTGTACGACACTGACAGCAAAAGCAAAATTGATGCATTTGATTTCTTGACAAAGAATTTGCCACCCAATTTTTAATACAATTTTCGTAAATAAGTTAATTTCTCAGAGCAATGGGCCATAACCGGGCCACTTAAAAAGGCTCGGTGGGCCGCAGGTTGAGTATCGCTGCTCTATAGTGTAATCCAGTTGAATTACTAAGAACGCAGGTCTGTATATTTTTTTAAAATAAAGTTTATTTACGACAAAATAAACTCAAAAAAGCAAAATGTAAGCAGATTTGTGATAGGAATATTTTTCGACTACTTAAAGTAGCAATTCTTCTTCCTAGCAAGCGTACCAGATAATTATGAGTATAAGCCGAGAATGTTCGGAATATTTTTAAAGTAAGGAGGTCGCATATACATGGCCAACTTCGGAAAAACTGTTATTTAAAGAAAATGGTTTACCATGCACAAGCGATAATAATCTTTTGATTTTTGGGGTGCTTTGAATGGAATTTTTATTTCAAAAAATAAATAAAAAACATATAAAATCTTCAGAGTCATTTTTAGAATCCGAGATTTCAAATAGTTCTTCAAACTTACATTTCTTTTTTAGGGGGGATGCCAGTGTAAAAGCCTCATGCAGTGAGTTTTGTCGCCAGGGCATGGAACATTGGTCGACGATTATGTATTTAAGTAAAATTTCTCTACCCGCTCATTTTCAAAAGAAAACAAAAAATGCCGTAGAAAGTATGGATAACACATATATTGTGCAAGAAACCAATTAAATTAAAAAATGTAAGTTTCTGGTTGGGTTACCAGAAATCTTTTACTTTATAGTAATTTGATTGGAAACTTTTACCCTCTTGGCAACGTTTTAATCTTCATGGTGGCATGTGTGTTTGAAAATTATAGAAGAATTTTATTCAATTCCTACTATTAGCACACTATATATATATATATATATATATATATATCTTGTTTAAATTTTCAATCGTTAATAGAATACTTCTTTCTATTCATCCATTCAAGTTCAAATACATTTTTTAAACTTGTAGTGGATGACGCTTGATGTTAATACAGTTTTTCCATTCCTACTATTAGCTCTCTCTCTCTCTATATATATATATATATTTATATTTTTATATTGTTCAAATTTTAAACAGTTAATTAAATACTTTCTATTCATCCATTGAAGTTCAAATACATTTTTATGTATAAATACAAAAAATTTTAGAAATTTCTTAAAAGAGTGAATATTTAAGGCTGTTTTCCCCATATGTACGAGAGCGTGAACTTGACGCATAGCACATTTTCAGGCAGAAAAAAATGCCTCAATTTGTATAAAAATGTGTGACGACATTGTAACTCATGCATTTGTTTATAATATAATGTTTTTAAAATTTCAAAATATTTCATAAATAATTATTTTTCTTTTTAACATGTGAAGGGATAGCTCATTTAGCAGTAAGCGGTATAGGGGAAAATGCAAAACACATTTTATAAAAGAAAAAAATGTGTCACACAACTCGGATAAAAATGAGTAATTTGATAAAATAAGTGATTATCTACAGGATAGTGTAGCCAGAATATAATATTAATAATGTTTAAGTACTTTTATATCTGAAAAAATATTCCGAATTTGGCCCTATTCTTTAACAGCCGAAGATAGCTTTTAATGTTTGGAATACAATGCAATTCCGATTCTCTAGTAAAAAGTAGTATCACTTTTTCTCCATTGTGCTGCCATCTATGAAGTCTAGTTTAAACTAAAAGGTGTGGGAATTTCGAATTCTTAATTAAATTATTCTGAATTTAATTTAAATAAAACAAATTTAATTCACTACAGTCATTTTTCTTCCAAGGTATTTTTGCATGGGGAATAATACAGCATAATTTTTCTTTTCCGCATTGTTTTACCTCCTTGCATAAATAAAGAATCGCTTATCACATAAAAAAGACGTAGCATGATGAAGACTGAAAATTCCAGAAAAGAGTTTCTAGATTGTTATTAGTTTTTGTTCTTCTTATAAACATTATCGATTTAAAAGATGTATGATTTGTATTGTAGCACAGAGGAGAATGAAAGAATTTTAATAGTTGTTTAATTATAAAATAACACCGGTAAAAAAACGAGTTTTTTAAAACATGGAATTCTTTCAAACTTTACACTTTGTATAATATAATTTTTTCATAACTTAAATTTTAAGAGCGAAAGAAGTTGGATTGAATGTATTCAGTAATTAGTTTTAATAATTTAATTTTATAAGAAGTTAGGGTTTTTTTTGCTAGTTTAAATATTTAACTCTTTTATGTTTTATACAATTTCAATTATGAGTAAGATTTAATTCTTCAAATAATTACCTTTAATGAATTAATTCTTATTAATTTTTTTAAATTATCGTATTGTTATGCAAAATAATCGTGTGTAGAAAATTTCAGCTCATTAAGCGCTTTAAAATGTGAGAGAAAAAACGCGCGCGCATTTAAAGTTTTGTCCCAGACATAGTTACAATGTGAGAAGGAGAAAACCCATTAAAAATCAAAGTCGAAGCAGAAATTTACTGGTGAAATAGAATGACAGGAGGAATTTTTCGCCCTTTCCTTGTAGAGAGTGATTCATCAAACTACCATACAAAAGAAGAAAAAAATTTTGTGTTGTTTTAGAAGAAAAGTGAAAACTTCTAATTTATTCTAGGCAAGAGAATCCAGTTTTTTGGATGGACTACTGAGACATAGCCATCCTGTGATAACTATGTCTTGGGTGATTCGCGTAAGCTAGAGGTGTGGGATTATCTAAATGATGAGACATTTTGTAATTCTTAACACAACTTTTATTAAGAATAACTTAAATTACTTAATTCTAAATAACAACTTTCTTAAAGTGAGAATAAGCCACCAATTAAACTGAATATTCAAGTAAAGATCCAACTAAATCATTTATCTTAATTATTTATTTAACTGTCTAACCTAACTTCCTATACAAAATATTACCTTTATAGAGTCACCTTCCTTCCTAGGGGTTGAAGATATTCCTATTATGTTATTTGAGAGGTGAGAATACTCAGGCTTTCTTAATCCCCTTTTTGTAATTAATGGCGATGAGGTTTCCCTTTTTCCAGAGCTGTAGGACGTCTAACATTTATTCCCGAACAATTCCGCATTAAGTTATCTCTAGGTTGCCGTCCTATCTCACCAAACCTTCTATCCTTTTAAAGTATATCTCATTTGCATATTCGATCCGTTTCTCTTCTTGGTATTGGGTTGGAAAAGTTTTGCCATTTAAACGTGGCCTAAAAACTTTAGGAGTTATGTTAGAAGAAGAACGCGAGAGACGTCACACTACGTTTTCTTTCACGACATTTTCGCATGCTGCTGTTAAGTAGTAGCTCTCTTTTTCGTGCCCATTCATCGGTAAATTTGTTTATTTCAGTCATTTTATGTAAAGAGCAATGTTTACATAATTATGCTTTCTTATACATTTATATATGAGTATATACGATTTAAGTGTCAATTAGTTTAATTATTTTAAAATATTAATATGAAAATTACTTATGTAGATCATATTTATATAATATATATGTTCATATGATACTCTTACATACTGTTACATTGATCGGGGTTCTAGAATTTTATGCAGATCAGTTGCAAAGAACAAGACAGTTCTTTAAGAGCGATGAGAATTTACTGTAGAAAATCCAATCCTTGAAATACAGGATTCAGCAGTAATATTCGCAGAATAAATCTCAGGTCTTCACACCTTCAATAGCACTCAGACACAATTATCGGTGTCTAAAATACACGTATATAAAAGATTATTCACAAGCAATCACTCTTTCAATAGCCGAAGTAATCACTAATCGCTTCAACAATCAGAGCAATACTAACTGATTACCAGACAGACTTTCGGCGAGCATCTCTCTATTTATATCCCTCACGGATAATTCGAGAAAAACCCTCTTTCGTCATAGGTCTTGAAATTAGTGGGTTTCTCAACTAATTTCTAGAAGAATCCAGAGGGACCCGAACTCACCAAAAATGGTCACCAATTCGCCAAATTAGTTGCCAAAAATGACGCCAACTTGGCTCTATCGCCAAGATTCTGCCAAGTTCCCATTGAATCATCATTAGAACGTAAGGGGACGGCGGCTTGTGAATATTACAATTTTAACATAAACTTAATCTAATTTAGAGTAAGATAAAGGCATTACTCATCCATATACAAATTATTTACAATGTTTTACTCAAAATTCGTAACAGTACTTTCGGAACAATGTCAACGTTCAAGATAACACGCCATCCTGATTCCCCATGTGTCGAACGCATTTAATTGCCAACTATGTGCTTTCTTTCATATAGTATTGCCAATACCGTTGGGATAATACGCAAGTACCGTTTATATAATTTATATAAGGCCGGAAACTATGGAAGGCTAGGAAAACTAATGCCTTGAGAACTACTTTTCTTAAAATCTCTAAGCAAACAAAAGGAAACGGTTCGTACTTTTTCACAATTAATGCTTTTATTTCTTCGTAATCTCTTTGTTGTTCTCATTTTAAAAAACCCAAAAATTTCCGCAACTTTCTCCCCAAATAACTTAAAATTTCAGGTTTTAATTTTTTATATATACATTTTTCAATTTCTACTATTAGCTCACACTATATATTATTTATTTATCTTGTTGGAATTTTCAATCGTGAATAAAATACATTTTAAAGCGCTCTATTGAGATGAAATTTTATATACATGATTATTTTGGATGACAATACAGTAATTTAATTATAATTAACAAAGATTAAAACTATTTATTTAAGGAATTACAAATACAGCCACGTTGGCATCTTTTTTGGCTTTTTGTGAAAAAACGAAAGGCTTTTTTTTTTCCATTTTTTAAAAGCCTTGTTTAAACTGAAATTTTCTATACACGATTGTTTTGGTGACAAATGATAATTTTTTATAATTAATTAAAATAATTGACTGAAATAATTTTAAAAATTACAGATACTCCACTTGATTTCATTTTTAGCGACTTGGGACAAAACTTTAAAATAATTTTTTTTCCCACTTTTTAAAGCATTCATTTGAACTGAAATTTTATATACAGTTTTATATATATAGTTTTGGATGACAATACGATACTTTAATGATAATTAATAAGAATTATTTACCACTTAATGTTGTGATTCTGTCATATATGTATACATATTTATATTAATTGTAACTATTTAATAAAAAGTAGCTATAAAAAAAAAATTTTCTTTGTTGATCTAAGTAGGAATTGACTTAAAAAATCTTTTTTATATAATATTACTTGTGTTGTGCTTAATTGTATTTTTCTTTAGATAAAAAAATATATAGATCCTGCTTCGCTATTTTTTTTTTTTTTATTGTTATTATTTTCAATCACCTACATAAGAATAATCTTTTTTTTTCTTTTTATCACTTGCTTTTCTCTCTTTCAATCGCTGGAATTGTGTGGAAGTGAGCTACATGACAGTGATAATTAAATAAAGAAAATGAGATTTTACGGGGAAAAGTGCGTGTGAAATTTTTACTTAAAAAAAAAAAAAAACGTGCCTAAAAAGTTTTTAATTCAAAACTAAACACGCGTTGCCGACCGGACAGGATTTCCACCTGGAGTCAAATGACCGTAACGCACCCAACCTGATGCTTCATTTGAGTTCACTTTTTCAGCAAAACTTAAAAAGTTTTCACTTCAAAAAACTGGGGTTTAAATTAAAAATTTTAAGAAAAACCCAAACTGCAAGCGAAAAAAAAATTAATTAAATGTTTTAATCAATGTCTATATACAAAAACATTATTTTTAATCGTAAACATGAAAAATCTTGCATGTTGTTTTCCTCTATGAAATTTTACTATAATTAAAAACCATACACTGTATTAAAGTTGTAAATCGTAAGTTTTACGGTATAAAAATGGAAAAATTTCTTCATGAAATCTTTCATAATATCAAAGAATAAATTAAAGTCCTTAAAAGACTCCCAATTCTGTCTACCAAACTTTTAATTTCAATGGCATGATAATACGAGTACGCAAATAGTTCCTCTGAATTATTCGTCAGTATTTTATCAACTAGTTATGAATTCGTTAATTTTCCCCCCTCTGAACATAATTGCTTGTAATTGAAAACGTAAAAGGGAAATAAATAAATAAACTTTGTCTGCATACCTTTTTCTTTACTTTTAAATATTCCTGAAAAACTGAATTCACGTGGAAGAATCTGTAATTAATAATTGTTTAGAAGACATCAGAAATTTTCTGGATATTTGGAAAATTACACCTTTTTTTTTAACACACGCATATGTGCAAACTTACTCGCATGTGTACATACACACATATATGTATACACCATACACTCATACCTGAAATTAAGGTCACAAACATAGTTTTCAACATAATTCTAAATTGCCAACAGAAAAATAAATAGATAATATATATAAACTAACATACACACACATACGTATATATAAACTCGCTTTCACACATACACATATGATGGCGATTTCAAACCTACTTTAATAGTTATATCATTATTTTGTATTACTATATCAAGGCCGGCTCTAGTCAGTGGCGCACACAAGGGGTATCGACGATTTTAAGCCCTCGATTTTTTTCCGATTGATTATAATTCTAAGTATATAGTACGTAAAATTTAATTAAGTATTTATTATTAATGATTAATTTTATTAATTAATGCTAATTATTTATTCAATAATTAGTTTTTTACTGTGTTTTGTTCCGAAAAATCGACAAAATCAAAAAGATCATGATACAAGAATGGTGAACTTTCGACTCCGCCCCCTTGAAAAATTCCTGTGTGCGCTACTGGCTCTAGTAGTTTTGCCGCCCCGGACAAAAATGAAAAATGCCGCCCCTCTCTCCAAAGTAAAAAATTCTAATTAAAAAAAGATGAATTGTTCACATAATACACACCTGCAGAATAATTTTTGCGAACGGAAAGGGAGCATAACAATTATGTATATTATTTTAAGTCTTGAAAAATACAAAATAATTCGAAATCAAGAAAATAATTATCTGTTATTATATTTGAAACGGGTAAATGTAAAACAAGGCATCACCCCTTGTGCCTTTCTATCAACCGAAAATTCTAATTGTAAACTTGTGGGTTCTTTTCGGATCGGGTTGTGTTCGAATTGTGAAAAAAATAATTACAGTCAGAATTTTGTCCCTCTGTTTTATTTCACTCGTTCTATGGGATACCTCATAAAAAGAAGAAAATATTAAGATGATACAAGATTGCAATCCTTCCTCCGACCACGTTTTTCTCGCCTTCGGTTTTCTCGCTACCGCTCTCCTTTCTCCCCTGGTTCGGTCTCGTCCGGTCTGGTCTCCCCTGCTGGTGCCAGGTCCTCCTCTGTATATAATGGACCCGCTGCCAGATCTCGTGTATATGGTTCGACCTGTTGCCAGGTGCAAGCAGTAGATCCTTACACTAACCACCCTATCCCCTTTTGGATAGTTGAAACCAGACATCGTATGGGTAAAAAGAATGTTTGTGACCCCACTCCGGGCTGGGGAGAAAGTTACCAGCGAAAGATGTGTAAACATATCAAATTTAATGATTTAACATGTACTTCCGCCTCGAACCCTTCAAGTTTCAACAGAAACTGGCATTAAACGCAGTGCCAGGTTAAGCTCATTTAGGACCCAGGGCGCAGAAGATCTACGGGCCCCTTTCACACATGGTGGATCGAAATTTATTATCAGAAAACCTGATTAAGTCCAGCTTATCCGGGCCCCTGTGCACCCGGCCTAAGCACCCAATAGATAAACCGACAATGATTAACCACACAGAGTACAAAATAATGAAATAAGATAGTTAAATAAAATACCAAATTCCCACCTAATAATATTTCAGGAAATATATAATTTTTTGTAAAAAAAAATATTTCTCAAGTTCGACCCGAATGCGCGCCCCGGGCAGGGGTCCGGTTTGTCCGGCCCTACAGCAGCTCCTGACTATATACAATAATACATCGAATTACGCTACCCCGATTTACGCGAACCCAGAGTTACGCGAATTTCAAATCTCGTCAATTCACCTGTTTTCTTTTTTTCTTTTCCCATCATTGAAACTCAGGTGGAATCAATGCCAGAGCCTGATGAAATGGGTAAAGTGATTGAAGAAGTTGTCGATCTTGCCAGGCAAATAGATTTAGAAGAGGATAGTGATGACGTTGTGTGACGGGCTCACGCGTCTTGTCATTAACATGTCCTTTGGGTTCTTTTGGGGCCAGAATTAATGGCAACTCTTTTCCAACCAAAACCCAAGAAGTGAAACGCGAATAAAAGATGCAAATTAGAAAGCTTTTAAATAACAGAAGTTAGAGTAAGCGAGGTGGCAATTTGCGGAATGTTATGATAGAGCGTGTGTGTGAAGTGACAGCCAACAGAAGTTACTTCCGGAGATAGAACCATTAGGTCAAGGTGCATAACATTGCACTCGAGTAAAAACGCAACTTCTATTAAGGTTGGATCGATGATCGGATTAAGGTAGGATCGACTATTTAATATTAGGATCTGAGATATTACTGGAATTGAGTTTAGGCGAGTTAGTTATTGATAGTAGTCCGAGTTACGTTATTTCGGTATTATTTATATTGTGTGTTTTGTCATCGTAGATTCTCTCACATATATTATTATTATCTAATCTGTTAGAAGCTTAAGTTTGAAGATCTTAATAAAGACAAACTAAGATCATGGAATCTTCTAGTTCTTTCGTTAATCCTTAACCTTTAGCTCACGCTAATAATCAAGGGGGGCGATATCACAACGTTCCAGAACTGATGGATTCCCACCATCAGGAGCTGACAATGGATGAGGTCGTAGAAATGCATATGCACACATCAAAGAACTTGAGTCTGTAGACCAAGATCAATCGGAATATCGAATGACGGTTGGGAATTTGACAAAAGGCCTCAGTTTAATTAAAAAAGGGTTACAAATTTTTTTTAGAAAATACAGGGCCGTCTGTCCGGTATAGTGGTTAGTGACGCTGACTGCTGTGCCGTAGGGCCTGGATTCGAAATCTCGGAGAAAGCATGGATGTTTGTAAATGTATATTGCCTTCGCGGCATGGGGGTACTCTTAAATAGCCGTCGAACCGCAAGTCCTCTCAGCGAGGTGGGTGGAAGGGGAAGAGAGGTGGGAGGCCCCTAACCACCCCAAGGGTGTTCTCCCTCAAAATTAGGATGGAAACGAGCCAAGTCGTACTGTCACCTGCATTTTGCTCAAAGCTAAAGTTAACGGCACGTGTAAAAATCTAGCCTTTAGCCGAGATGAATTTCGTGGGCCTCGATCCGACTCCGTCGGACAGGTAGCATTAGTAACAACAACAACAAATACAGGATCCAACAAGTAGTGTATTTTTTCAACACAACAAAGAATTAAAAAATTATTAACGTTCGCCAACAAAAAACGCCAACAATTATTTCAATTGGTTGTAACTCTGAAAATAATGTGAATTTTTCAAAAATCATAGTTGAGCCTCTGTACAGAGGTCTGAGCTATATACAGGCAAAATATTATTATAATAAAAGCATTTTTCACAAAAGGAGAACATTTTGAAAAAAGCTTATTCTAAGTTTATTTTTTGCCGAAATATTGTATTTAAGTAATTTTTTTTGTTAAAATGTGTGTGTGTGTCCTTAAAACAATTTTATACATGTATTCTAATCTAAATGACTCTATATATCATGAAAATTATCCATTTATGCTCTTTTTTAAAATCCCGGTTCCGAACGTAGTCGGATACCTTAAGCCGGTAGACTACATTGTCAAATTTTAAGATAAGATCAAAATAACTTCGGTTTGCGATTTTGTATTTATGTTATCTAGAATTTATTAGACGTTTTGTTTTCCTAAATTGTTATTTTCTTTCGACTCCGGCCCCAACTAAAAATAGTTTACACGTAATTACATGTTTACTTATACCCCGACTTACGCAGTTATCGCTCAGTCCCACCTATTGGGTAAGTTCGGGGCATTACTGTATTGTTTCTAAGTTACTGATACTTAAGCCCAAGCATTAAGCTTTCGGTTGTACCCAGAGAGAGGCATTCTTGCAAAACCCACCTCTTAATATAAAAAAAGAAAGAAAGAAATACTTGGATTTAAAACAGAAGTCTCTTTTTGACTCGTTTGCAGCCCCCTTAGGCATAATTTCCAATATGTCCGCACTTAGCAAATCTCTATTCAACAATAGAAACATGTTTGATAATTATCAATTCTATAGGCCAGATAATTCAAAAGCGCTCATCTTTTATTTAACCCCTTCAGGATTGGCGAAAGGAGAAAGAAGCGTTTCCCCAGGCCCGCACGTTCCGATGGTACAGGCACGCACGCGACCGGACGAATTTCCCTGCTAAGGCTATAATTTCATTTAAAAATTCATATAAAATCTTTAATGCTATCAAGAATCTAAAATTTGCAGTTTACTATGGTTAGTAGTATCTGAAAATATACAGAACAAAAATTTTCGATATATTTAAAAAAAAATTGCGAATCTTAAAGAAAATTCTTTTATTTTAATTTTAAAAAAAACTATTTGTTTTAGCCATGATGATTGAAATAAAATAGAATAATTTTTTTTTTTGCGGCTTCAACTGATACAAAGTTTTTAAATAACTGCTAATACATCGGGTTTTTTATTTTATTTTCAATTAATCATTATACAGCAGATCTAATTTTAAAAAAACAACACTCGGAGTAGAAAACACATATTAAAATTCAAAGTTTTGTGAAACATTATTAAAAAAACGGAATTTAACCGCCATCTAGTGCCTGTAAAAATTAATATAAAAACGTTCCAAAATCAGATCACACCGGTGTGATCATGGGCCTCAGAGCAAGGAAAGAGCTATCACATAGATGATACCATGGGCCCTGGAGGGAGAAACGCTTGATCACACATGTGTGATCATGGTCCTGAATGGGTTATAACCCAACTGCAACACACTTGATGGTCGATTTCACAAAACACGTTCTTACCTTATTTCTACTCAACAAAAGATACGTGTCTGCCATAGTTCAACTCCGTAGGTATGGTTTTTGAAAAACGAGAATTTTTCAGCCTTAAGGCCGTATCACACGTACACGTTTCGAGCCATTTTTCGTCCAATTCGTGCAATTTTTACTCGCCATAGCAACGGCTTTTGAACAACTTTTTACTAGTGAGCTCAAAAAGTTGTTCCAAATAAAAGTTGCTTGAAACTCCAGCCAATAGGGTTCTTCGACGCCCTACGTCACAAACAAGATGGCGGCTTCGATTTCGTCAAAAGCATCAGGTATGGTGTATAATATTTTAATGATGTATATTATTTTAACGGGGTATAATATTTTGAATAGAATGGAGCTCCATTTCTGTATACGCCCATCAACAAAAGCGCGAGCGAAGTAAAGGAAATAATTTTGGATGTCCGTTTGCCGAAGCAGAAAAATCGGCGAGTAATGTTTCAATGTGGAGAAAGAGCGTGGCTGACGTCAGAGCACGTCGTTTTGCTTACGACAACCCTTCACCCTCAGGTAGGATGAAAAAATTGCTCCAAAAATGTACGTGTGATGCGGCCTTTAAAGTTTCATACCCTTTTTTTAAAACGATTGTCGAGATCTTTTTCAACGAAAGAAATGTGTTTGTAAAATTCAAAGTCTTAGGCCTGCCAGTTCGGGTGATCCCGCGATGAAAGAATCGGAGTGACTTTTCTCCCGTTTTTGTAGCAATCTAATGAAAATTCTAAAATAACGGAAAAGTTAATGAAAATAGATTCTTTAAAACTCCGTAAAGAACAAATTACGCAATAAAAATATAATGTCACGTCATTAAATATTACATTTAACAGAAACCCTGCCCTTTAAAAAAAGAACAAAAGAAAAAAAAAATGTCAAACTGGTTTTTAGGAGATTTAGTTTATCCAAATTCTAGTCGTTACCTGCCTGTTTCTCTGAGTATTCCATGTTGTGGTTGTGTGTTTTAGGGATGGAAGAACAGAAACATACAATATACCGAGTGGTTACAATTAAAGTTACACTATTCAAAGACCTGTCGAACCTGTCCTGCTTATCGGATTTTGATGAAACTTGGAATATATATGCTTTGCATATTTCATGCTTATATAAATATAAAACGTTTTTTTAATGATTAAGTCCTAGCTTTAAAACCTTTTGAACCCTGTTTTTAAATATAAATGGATAATATTTAAAAATTTTGTCATTTAAAATTGAAAACGATAAAAATTGTTTTAAAAAAATAACAAAAAAATTATTTAAAAAAATTTTAGAAAAAAATAAAAACATAGAATGTCCCTTTTTCAAAACATTCTTCTTGTAAAAAATGCTTCTTTATTATAATATTTTGCCTGTATATACCTGTGCCGACCTCTGTACAGAGGCTCAATACAATTTTGAAATATATAAATTAAAGGGTTTATCCATGTTTTACTACAACAAAAGGGGGGAAATTTTTTGAAAAAAGGGCCCAAAAATTACTTCAATTGATGGTAACTGTAATGAATTTTTTAAAATTCATAGTTCAGCCTCTGGGAAAACTTACTTTTATATAAGCAAATTATTATTAATTATAGGTTTTTTTTAAAAGGAAAAAATTTTGAAAAAGCTTATTCAGTTAATTTTTTTAAAAAATTGAATTAAAAAAAATTTTTTCGTCATAAGTCCTTAAACTATTTTATACATATATTCAATCTAAGTGACCGAATATCAATGAAAAAATTTTCCATTTATTTTTTTAAAAACACGGGTTCCAAAGTTTTTTAAAATTTTTTGTTGAGGTATGGAGATTTTGTGGGTTTTTGATTTATTTACATTTTAAGAAAAATAAAATTAAGAAGAAAAAAAAATTTAAATTATTACTACTAAAAAGGAAAAAAAGGGTAAAAAATTTAAAAAAAAAATTTCATAAAAGGGGCCCGCTCTATTAAATAGTAAAAGAGCATATTTTCAATTTTAATTTTTTTTTATTATGTTTGAAATGACTTTTAGGGTAAGAGATATTTAAATTTTTAAAATACTAGAGTACTTTATTTTGTTTTTTAAAGAAATTGCTTAAAAAACAGTGATTATATTCACATAAAGAACTGTAAATTTTGTAATAAAACAGTGATTGATAAATCTGAAACTTTACTTCTACTGTTATACAGAACGTACACACAAAATTTCAGCAAATTACTTTAAAAACTTTTTGAGCAGTCGTTGTTCCCGTTTGAAATTTTCGAAAAAGACACATTTCGAGTAAAACGTATTTTAAAGTTTGACATCTTGTGTAAAATTATGGCATCTACACTTGGTATTTTTATAAAGCTAGTAAGATGGTCTATAAAATAAAATCATTAAAAAAATTGTCAACTTTTAAAAAAAAACATGATTTTAGGGTAGTCGGATACCTTAAGCATTCGATTGTATTTTGAAAAATTTTCTTATACCCTCACTTCTTGATTAAAAAAAGGACAGGACTTGAATTCCTAAAATTTATTAATAAGCCCCATTACCCCCCCCCTCCCTCCTTGAGAGTCGATTTCCAAACGACCCATTCTCAGTGGATTTCAAACTCAACAAAAGAAACATGCATACTAAATTTCATAACTAAAAGTCTGGCAGAGTTCGAAACCTGGAAATATTTTATCCGCATTCCCATGGGAGTCGATTTCCTTACAATACGTTTTTAGCACAATCTCTACACAACAAAAGAAACGGGCTTACCAAATTTAAAGTATTTCGGTCAGAAAGTTAAAAAAAATGAATTTTTTTTTTATCTATAACGCTTTTTAAAACTTTACAACCCCTCTTGGGGAACAATTTTTTCAAGAACTTTTTTGCAGCCGATCTCTAATCCACGAAATGAACATGGCTGCGAATTTCAAAAGAGTATATAGTTTCACAATGCCCTTTAACCCAGCACCCCCTTTAACCCCCAAATCCCTTTTGCAGCGGATCTCTACTCCATGAAAGAAACACACATATCAAATTACAAGTCTGCAAATCTAATAGCTCTAAAATGGAAATATATTTGTCAATAATGCCCCTCAACCCCTCGCAAACCCCCTTTGGATGTTAAATTTTCCAAAACCCTTTTTGTATAGAGTATCTTTACTCCATGAAAAATACATACCTACCACATTTCAAGTCTTACGGCCTAATAGTTCAAAAACTGTAATACATTTGTTTATAACGCCCCTTAAACCCTTGTAACGCCCCTTGGGGCTAAATTTTCAAAAAATCTGTTGTTAGCGGATTTCTACTCCACAAGAAGAACATGCCTATTAAATTTCAAGTCTGTCTAATAGTTCAACAAAAAGGAAAGAATTTGTTTATAACGCCCCTTAACCCCTTTTTATATCCCTTGGGGGTCAATTTTCCCAAAATTCATCTCTACTTCACTAGAGGAACAGGCCTATCAAATTTCAAGTCTAATAGTTCTGAAGATATTATGATGAAGACATGAGGTAAAAACTCATTTTGAACCAGTATAAATAACACTAGCCGTTACTCACCTGCTTCGCTGGGTATTTCTTAAATCAGTCGAGAGCTCAAACGTCCTCCCGTTGGTGTGGTGTGGTAGTTAAGAGAGGGGTGTACCAGCACAGGTGTCGTCCTCGTCACTTGACCACGGTTCAAAATGACGAGGTCCGTCGCCAAAAATTCTCGTGTAGCTGAATAGTGAGACGTTCAAAATTCACTCACTCACTCGCTGGGTATTTCATGATGTATAAATATATACTCTTTATATATATATATATATATATATATATATATATATATATTATCGTAATCTTCCTAGCACTAAAACTTTAATTTTATTGAAAAATATACTTATACCTCCCCTTTAGATATCAAAAAGGAGAGAACCTCTAATTCATAATTTCTAATTATCTCTAAAATTGAAGTAGAATGATCTTTTGCGTTTTCCTAACCCAATAATCTAAAGGAATTTTTGCAAAACCTATTTTCAGCAGATTTCAACTCCGTAAAATAAACATACGTGCCAAATTTAAAGTCTAAATCTCATAGAGCAAAATCGAAGTATTTATTATCAATATGGCCTGTGACCAAATTGAGAGTACGATTTAAGAAAAAACCGTTATATTAGCGGATTTTAATTCAACAAAAGAAAACAAAAGAAACATGCAAAACATATTTCATTATTATAGTCCTAGTAGTTCGAAAAAGAGATTTTTTTTTTTCGTCAATGCGACACGTTAACATCCCGCTCCCCTTAGGAGTCGATTTCCGAATAATATATCCTTAGTGGATCTCTATTTAACAAAACAAACATGCTTAACAAATTTCAAGAATGTAGGTCTAACAAATCAAAAACATGAATTTTTTCCTATATCTTCGGTAGACCCTTCACAAGCCGCCTTGGTGATCTATTTTCGCTCTTTATCAGAACTCTATTCCATGAAAGGAACATGCCTACCAATTTTCAACTAGATAGGTCTAATAGATTAAGTACGAAAATAATTATCTATAACGCCACTTGGGGGGTCGATTTTTCAAAAATCCATTTGGTAACGAATCTCTACTTCATAAAAGGAATGTGCTTACCAAATCTCAAGACTGTACGTCTTATAGTTAAAAAACGGAGATAATTATCTATAACGCCCCTTAATTCCCCTCAACCCCCTTTGGGGATCTATTTTTGTAACAGATATCTATATTAAAGGAATTTGCTTACCAAATGTCAGAACTGTACGTCCAATAGCTAAAAAATGGGAAATATTACTTATTTTCCCCTTTAAACACTCCCCCACCCCCTCCAACGAAACTTGGGTGTCAATTTTCGAAAAACCCATTTTGTAGTGGATCTAAACTAAATGAAAGGAATCTGCTTCACAAATTGTACACTGTACAATTTGTACAGATGTACAAATTCACACTGTACATCTAATAGTTTAAAAACCTGATATAATTACGTATTACGCCCCTTAAGCCCCAGTAACGCCCATTGGGAATCGATTTTTCTTAAAAACCCTTTTGTAGTGTGTGGATCTCTAATTCATAAAACTAATCAGCTTACCAAATTTTAAGACTGTACAGCTAACAGTTTAAAAATGGAAATAATTATGAATAACGTACCTTCAACACCAGCAACACCCCTTGGGTATCGATTTTCCTAAAAACCATTTTATATGTGTATCTCTACTCTACGAAACTAATGTGCGTACCAAATTTCAAGACTGTACTTCAAATAGTTTAAAAATGGAAATAATTATCTTAAACCCTCGAAACGCCCTTTGGGGTCGATTTTCGTAAAAACCATTTTGTAGTGGATCTACCCTTTACTAAACTAACCTGCTTACGAAATTTCAAGAATGTACATCTAATAGTTTAAAAATGGAAATAATTATTTTAA
>BMAV01004449.1:0-87163 GCA_019973955.1 Trichonephila inaurata madagascariensis | reverse complement strand
GATTTCTTAGAAAAAAAAATTTTATTCAGTTTTTTTTTTAAAGATCTATTCTTTTGCCATTGATATTATGATATTTTAAGTGATCAATTTTTTTGAAAAAATAATTTAACCCCAATATTAATTTTTAGGGGATTATTTAAACCTAGTTAAAATTAACAAAAAAACCTTTTAAAAACATTACTTAAATGCATCTTGATTGAGGGTTATAAATTATTTAGAAATATTTATGAAAAAAAGAGATGCTTTTGTTTTTTATATTTTTAAAGTGCCTTTTTGAATTTAATCATCAATTTCTATCAGAGAAATATTATTTTAACTTTTTTTTATCGAAAAATATTTGTTAGCATAAATCTAATTTTTTTTAAAATTTTAATAAATTTATTAATCATTTAATGAACACAGATACCCTTTTATTTTTTAATTTACCTTTCTTGATTTTCAGTTAAATTACAAATGTAAAAATATTTGCATTGGTTTTTAAAAAAAAATAATTATAAAACCCCAAAGAGGTGCCAGTTTAAAAAAAATAAATAATACTTTTTTTTTTTTTTCAGTATCACTGTGTATGGTAGGCCTTTAAAAAAAATTCTATTAAATTTTTTATATATTTTTTGGGTTTTAAATATTATTTATAGACTTTTTTTATTTTATATTAATTTTCTAATTTTATTTTTATTCAGTACTGCTATTATTTCCCTTTTTGTATTGGTGGGAAACATTGACTAGATATTGTGTTCCGTGAAAGTTTTAACATTTTCCAGTTTTAATACAAGTTTTTTTTAACTCTAAATTTTAAGTAATCATTAAGTTTTATTGTTATACATTTTAATTAGTAATGTATTTTCTTTGGGTTTTTAAACATATTTATAATATTCTTCCTTTCCCTACCCCATGATTAGGAAAATTACAGGTGGTTGGTGGCCAAAAGCATTTTGAACCTGCCCTCTTGTTTTTACGCCCAAAAGGGTTTTCTATTGTATTACGTGTCTAATATTTCACTTTCCCTAGTTTACTTAGGTTTTTTATATATATATATATTGGGCCACATTTTGATAGTTATTTAGATCCATAGTTTTGAAATTAAAATTTGTTTTCCCAACTGGTACTACTGGCGAATTATTCGCACCCGATGAAATTTTAAACTTCTTTTTGTACCAAAAAGTAAGGAAAAAATGCTCCATTCTCACTTTTGCAAGATGTATGTTTCACAGTTTCCAAACAGTGTAAAGATGAAAATTTAAAAGTTTTTGGGTTTTTTTAAACAATTTCTGATTCAATTTTCCGCAATTCTAAATTTTTTCAAAACAAAATTTTTTGCAAACCATGCATATAATAAAACCCCTTCTTAACTCCAAAAAAAAACAAACAGATTGAATTATAAAAAAAGTGTAAATTGTGGAACCAAAAAGTCCTGAGTAATATAAAATCACTGTTATAAAAAGCAAATAACTATCATTTTTTAGAAAAAACTGAAATTTTAAATATTTTTTTGCGACTTTCTTATTTTTATTTAAAAATCAAAAAAAAATAAATAAAAAGGGGTAAGTCTAGTGCATCGAGTATAGAACTTGGAAGTAAAAACAGTTTAAAATTTTAAACAATTATAATTTAATTGGAAATCTTTTATTTATTTCCACAAATATGTTTTCATTTTTATTTTGAAGTGCATCATATATTACAATTATACTATTAGCAGTATAAGATCAAGCATTAAATTTATTTTGATTGTATTTTAAGACAATACATTCTGAACAGATTTAAACACAGATATAAATTTAAATAAATTGTGGCGCATCTTTTTGAGCATCGTAAACCCATTTTGTGAATAACTAATTTGTAGCATGATAAATCATTTAAAGTTATGGAATTATGTCGATTTTTTCTTAATCGCTTAGTCTTTTACCGGTATGAATGAATATTAAATTATATAAGCATTTTAACTTTACTTACTTGCGGGAATATTACCCATGTGATATATGGCCCGATTACTATTTATAATCCATTTTTACTGTTTGAAGATAAATATAATGAATAATTTTCCATTTTCATTTAAAAATATTCATGATCAATCTTTTAAAATGATTTAAAATACGGGATATTCGTTTGGGATAAGCATGTGTGTGCTACTTTATATATAAGCAAGTATGCTTGACCTCATTGAAAGTATATGAAAATATTTCAAAATTTCAACATTTTATTACTTGCTTAAAATTTTTACAATGGATACAAAATTAAAAATAACAGTTTTTATTCATTTTAAAAGGATTTTAATACAAATCTCAAATAAAATAGAAAAATAAATTAAATACAGGTTTCTGAGAGAATTGTATTTTTGTTGATTGTATGTAAAAAGGTATTTTTAGTTTTTTAATTTAGTTATCACACTTTGGGAATTTAGTATTAAAAATATCTTAGAAACGTCTAGTTTAAATTTATATATTTATGCAAAAAAAATAAATGCAACAATGTTTTTATTTATTTATTTATTTTTCGTTTATTTTTAAAATGTTACATCATATTAGATAACTTTTGAAATTTATCTGAATAAGATTGTAGCTTGTTTAAATAATTTAAATAGAAATATATAATTTATGAAATAATATAATAATTTAATGTACAGTTGTATAAGTTTTATTACATGGTAAGAAAAAAAATTAAACAATAACTTAATATTATTAATTTGGAAAAGTTTTCTGTAATATCAGAATGAAACAACAAAATTTATGAGAAATTCGGATTTAAAATTTATTTATTTCATCCGGAGAAGCTCTATTAAACTTCAGTCATTATAATATTGCTTAATATACAAGCAATTTCGTGGTGATCATTGTTAAATTAAAAACTAATGAAGATGCACTGAAATATCTTCATAAAATAAATAAGAAAAATGTCAATATAAATTTGAAACATATAGCTTATAATTTAATTAAATTGCAAGACATCTATACTTCGGAATATATTACTATAAGTGATGAATGATAAAATAGAGTGACAAAATACACACTGTGAAAACTGATATGTGGTATAAATGATATTTAACTTTTTTTGCTGGACTTTTATTCTTAAAGAAAAGTTTACATATTGTTTTGTTTGTTGCAGCTCTTTTTCCATATGCTAAATTTTCACAAAAAGAATATGTGTATTCTATGTTCACAATTTGTACATCTGGAGTTTCCCTGAATTACAGAATCACAATATATTTTTATAGGGAAGAAAACATATTTGACATAGAGATACATTATACTATTGTCGCGATTTTTGATATGCATTTCTAAACTTAAGATTAGATTACATTTTAATAAATTTGAGATTAATTTTAAGAAGATTTTCTTGCTACATTTACATTAAATATTAATAAATATTCCAGATGATCGAATTGTTTTGTCAGCTTTGCGCTTAAAGAGCAGCCCCGTTATTGGCGATATATTTCTCAGATTTTAAAACTGGCCAAATGAGTATGCTTGGAATGTCAGTATGAGCAAACACAGGTACGTTCTATAAATTTGTTTTCTTGTAATAATCAGGGGTTCTTATTATTATTTATGTTATAGATTTTTGAGCAAGTATTTCTGAGTTTCACAGTGACTCTTCCAAAAGACGAGCATTTTTAAATTATATAAATTTTGTGTAGCTTTTTGTTCAAGTAAAAACTATTTCAGCATTAAAGGATTGTACTTTATTTCACGCACAATTAAATGCATATCGTCGACATGTGGGTGTATAAACTTTTAAAGTACAAACTATATCTAATCTGTTCACATCCAAAACTAACATGCAAAATAATTTATAAAATCATAACCCTACTATTGACACAATGTATGTAAATAATTATGTGATAAAATTAAGCATTAGATACTCTGAAGTAATAATTTTACAAGTAATAATAACACAATTTTTTTTAGGATTAAAATATCAATAAAATAAAATAAAACAAAATAGGAAAATAATATAATAGGTAAGTCATCAAATGTTAAAATATTTTTTTTAAAGTACGGCAATTCTTTAATATTTTAAAATAGATTTGAAAACTTTCGACAGATGGCGACACTGCAGAATCATAACAGCATTTTCAGTGTTGTAGTATTTACCTTAGCATTTATTAAAGATAGTAAACCAAATGTAAAACAACATATTTATATAAGGTAATAACGATCGCATAATTATTTTTAACTTACATAAATTAAAAAAGTTCATTTTTTTTGTATGTGTGTGTGTGCTGTTTTATTTATTTATTTATTTATTTATTTATTTATTCTCTTATTGTCATTTGTAAAATTTCAAAACTGCGAAATATAGAAAACTTGATTCAATAATATTTAGGTAAAATGTAGGGGCGTAGCTACAGCCGTATCAATGATACGGAGCCCCAACATGTGTAGGCAAAATATCCTAAGTTATTAAGAAACTTCAAAACAAGAGCACCCGAAAAATTTTGATACCGGGCCCAATCGGGACTTGCTATGCCAGTGGTAAAATACTCTGTAGTTAAATCATGGTATCAAATGTGTAATAAGTATTTCAAATTATGTTTCTTTGCTTCACTTGTTTGCATATTTTTCATTATTTACATACTTTAAATTTACATTAACTCCTTGAGTACAAATAGGAATTCAAAATTTTAAAAAGTTAGTAAATAATTTACAATTAATTTTCACAACAGGACACTTTGTTTCTTTAAATTACTACGATTTAGAATTTAATTACCAATATGAAAAATGTGTTAGTTCAAAGAATTGTTCAGATATATTCTTTTTCTTCTAAAATTATATGAAATCGTTTAATAATAACTTCTGAAGGATTCAAGAGTTAATTCCTCGTGTAAATAAATGATATTCAGTAAAACTACTATTTACATCTCTACTTTCTTTAGCTTATACAAATTTATTTTTCATAACATAATTATGTTAGTTCCTCAATTTAATTTGCTTTTAAAAAAATTCCAACGTTTCTTGTTTCTTCTAGAGATGATTTGACTAAGAAAGCTATTATTAATACTTGATGAACTAATATTTGATTATTTTACTTTTGCGAAATCAGATAAAAATAGTTTTAAATTTTCATTAATTAAAAGTACTTTATTACCATGAAACACCAAGTATAATTTTTCATATATTTTCAGTAAAATGCATTTTACAAGAGCATATTAACATTTTCAAATATTAGAAATCATTTAAAATTTTTTTAGATGCAATCTACTTAAATAGCAATTCTAATTCTTTTGTGTCAAAAAAAGGAAAGAAACCGAATAAAAGCAACAAGTTTATGTATAAAATTTAAAGAAATAAATAGAATTCGATTATTTTTTTCATACAAAAAAATCGATTGTATCGTCCTTCCTTTATAATTCGCCTAAGAACTTCCAAATAAACATTAAAACATTCCGCATAGATATTGATGAGACCTAACCGCCAACCTCTTGCCAAATATGGCGCCAAAAAATGACTGTTCAACAAAATGAATCCAACATGGCGGCCGTCGAGCAAATAAAATACCAGTTCATATACAGCAATATAATTAGAGTTGTATGGCTTCTTCCGTTAAATGAATAAAATATTTTTCTTTCGTTTACTTTTTAAAGTTATTTTAATTTTTACTTACGCTTTCCTCGTTATAGTTATGAGTTCCTTATTTTCACTTTGCCATTGCTGTAATTCATTCTCTTAGCCGTGTTGCCATCAGCGGTACAAATTCTATTCTTCCGTTTTATCAACACAGCTAAAAAAAACTTTTTACCTCTGTTCTGTCTCTAAAAAAAATCTTTTTTTCTATCTACCAACGCTGCAAGGAGATTTTCCCTTCTTTTTGTACTCTCACTCGATTTTTTTTTTAAGAGAAAAATTTCTTCGTTAAATTTTATTTCTGTTTTTTCTAAAAAAAATTTAGCAAAGCAAAGCTTGTAACTGCAGTAAAATTGTTGCTATATTGTATTAAATTAACCTACCCAAATATAAACATAATTAAAATATTTGAAAGAAAAAAAAATCACACAATTAAATCTTGAGAAAAGCTTCAAAAAATCGTTTGAATTTTAGTTACAAATATAAAAACATTTAACAGATCAAGGTTACATATATTTTTTTTCTGTTAAATATTTCTGATACTTTTAAGTTAATGAAAGATATATTTTTAAAGTGTTTTTAACTATTGGGAATTTGATGTCTCGCATTAATAAATAGTTCATAAGAATATTATTTTCATACTCATTGCGCCTACACATTTATAAGAAACATCCTCTAAAATAAATAAATCATGAAGTGTTTTTATTGTTGTATTGTATATCAATTATTATGTAAACATATTTAGGACTACAATGCTCTTCGAAGGTTAATGAACAATATTTTTCTAAATAAACCATCTTAAAATGACATTTCATTTATGAAAATTTAAAGAAACTATAAATTTGGAGATGATTCACTGATGCCGTATAATAATACCTATTGGAATCTTTGTAAATAACATAACAATACAACATAACTTGTATATATTTAAAACCAAAATTTACCCATGAATCTAACTGATATTAGATATATGATTAAATTACTAAGTCATAAGTTACATCCAAAATTTCAGGTCTATTGTCATACTTGTAGTAGAAGAAAATTCTTGTCATGGAGATCTCTCAAGCAAATTAAAATCTTACCAAAAGGGAATGTTGTAATAATTGCTAAGCTACGTGGTACAATACACGTTTATACACATCTATGAATAAAACCATTTAGATAAGATTTCTTTTATTTATAATTATGATTACATAACCAATCGTAGTAAAAATAGAGAATTTAAAAATCACACATACTTGTATAATTTGAGAGACAGTATGAGTAAAGCTGCTGGTTATATATTTATGTTTGTTAAGAGGACTTGGTACCCTTTGAACATTTTTTTAAATTATATTTTAGCATTTCATATCATGTTTCTATTCAAGAGAATGATACGAGACGAATTTTGCACATATTATTCACACAATTGTAAAAATTTAAATTTTTTAATGAAAGTTTGGAAACTTTTAAAATTCTACTCCTTTTGTAATTATTAATTTTTTGACCTGAAATTTTATTGCAACATTCTTAAGGATGTTCTAAATAACTTTAGGGATCGAATTTACAATAACTTTATTAGTTTTGGAGAAAAAATAAAATATTGATGTGCATGCTAAAATTCAACGAATGAGCCAATATCTCCTACATTTGAATATTTTTTGAAAAAAGTATTCAGTTTACATCAAAATGTATCCTAATTTTGTTAATGCCTTATATATATAACACACGGGAAAAAAATGGAAGCGATTGGTCTATAATTGTGTTAAGAAAAAACACAAACTGAGAAAAACCACTTTAAAGTTTTTAATCATGAAAAAATAATTATAATAGGCCTATATAAACTTAAAATACCACTTAAAGACATTAGTTATATATTTTTCTTTAAAAGAATTCATTTTCGTAATTTTTCAACTCATACGTTTTTATAAATGATAAATTTTTAGAGAGTATTAATTTTAAACGCACAAAAAAAAATTCAAGAAAAATGTTTAAAAAAATTTTTTTTCTATTATGACAGAAAATTTATTTTTTTTTTGACATAATGTTGAAGTATTATATTTGTATGAAAAACATATATAAGGAATAAAAACTGAAATTATGAAATTACTAATATAAAATGCTTTATTATTATTGCCTTAATACATTATAGTAATGCCTCAGTGATATCCTGCTTTATATAACACACCTTTTTTATAGTTATTATTTCCCTTTTTGAAATAGCTCTTTTTTTCTAAAAAGGGATGAGGTCGAATTGGCTAATTTGTTAATTTATATCTTTCAAGTGAAGTTTCATCCAACTTCTAACTTTCCGATATTCAAAAGTTTTACATCAAAGGAAAGATAATAAAGCCGGGAATAAGACTAAATATAAATAAAAAATATATATAGTTCGGTCATTTTAGGGGTACCAAGTCCTCAATAAAAATGCGAATATCAAACATCAATTAGGAAATTTTCGTAATTTCATCATCAACAATATTAGATCGCTAATCTCCAAAGAATGAAAGCTTCAGCTTTCTCCAAATATATTCAATAGGGCTTCAGTTGGATACGTGGGATAATGTGTGTTTGTAGAACATCACAGATTAATAAATCACAAGAGAACGCTCAAATTCGTGGGTTAAGTTCACTATATCAATAAAAAAAAGTTTTTTCTGACATACACCTTTTTGTTTGATATATTTTAAGTGCCTTTTTAAATCATTAAATTAAGACAGTGACCTATTATGTCATCCAAAAATACCTAATGACCTCTCTCACTAGTTTTGAAAATCAAATACCCCCCTCCCCCAATACGGTTCTTATGTGCTCTCACGGTTCATGAATACCATACATCAGACTCCTTATCTCTTATTTTAATAAATATGTTAAAAAAATACATATTATATAAATATATATGTATAATTTTAATCTTTTTATTTATGTACACATAATAGTTGTATTTTATGTTATTTAATTTTGTGTTAAAAAAATCTTTGAATGATCCAAAATTAAGAACTAATAAAACTTTAAATCTACATTCTTCACATTTCTGTTCCCTTACTGCATGCTTTATCAAAAAATAGATTTGTTTCAAATTTTTTCTTGCAGTGTGGCATCCTGAATCGTATTAGTACATAGATTGGTTTGACACGCAAAGCTATAAGGTTGTCGACCCGTTTTCTATATTGTTACGTTAATCGGGGTTCAAGGATTTTATGCAAATCAGTCGTAAAAGCAAGACAGTTCTCTCTTCAGGAGCGATGGGAATTTGCTGTCAAGAAACAATCCTTGAAATACAGGATTCAACAGCAATATTCGTAGAATAAATGTCAGAAGGTCTTCACACTTTCAACAGCCCTCAGACACAACTATTAGTGTCTGAAATACAAGTACGTGAAAGATTATTCACAAGCACAGCTCGTCCTGCTCAACAGATGAGCCAATCGCTAGTCGACTGTTTCGGTCAAGGCATCACTACTAATCACTAGTAGAACAATACTAACTCAGTTTCGGTGAGATACTCCATATTTATAGGCCTCGCTGATCATTCGAGAAAAATCCATTTGCGTCATAAATCGTGAATCTAGTGGCTTTCTCCACTAATATCTAGGAGAATCCATAGGGCCCTAACTCACCAAAAATGATCACCAACATGGTAAAAAGTCGTCGAAAATGGTACCAACTTGGCTCTAATGCCAAGATTTCTCCTAGTTCCCATTGAATCGCCATTATAATGTAAGGAAATGGGTAGCTTGCGAATATTACAATTTTTAACACAAAATAAATGCAGCATAGAGTAATGTAAACGTATTATACACAACCAAATATAAGTTATTTACATTATTTTACACAAAATTCATAACAGTATTTTAAAAGCAAACTTTGAAAAAGTTTTCATTTCGACAACATATTCCCAATAATACAAAAAATCATTTTAAATTATGTATTTTATTCAGACTTTCTAATGTTTGTTTCTTTACGACAGTTAAACAACTTCAGTTGGGATTTCCAATCTAAAAAAAATGTACTTTTTGTTCTTAAATAAGTTGAATTGTTCTAAAAACTGACGCTGGCGACGGATTTCTCTTTTGTTGCAATTATGAGATACAATGTACTGCAAATTAAGTTGGGAAAAAACAACTACCACCATGCACGCACATCATTCCCTTTTGGGTTGATACAATTGTACCGTGTAATCATGAATACAATTGTACCGTGGTGTGAGCTATCGTAACTACGCAAGGTAATTAAAAAATCAACGTTAAGTCCGTAAATGCAATCCTCTTTTACTTGAACTTAAGAGGGTAAGTGTTGATATCTTCCTATTACTTTAATTTATTTTAAAAAGATATTGATTTAAATATTATATTTTGAAAGTTTGGATAAATTAGGAATTTTTTTTAATGGAAGGAAATGTATATGTAATCATTGAGTTCTTGAGTATTCATAGAATAGGGATAAATTTGGGAAAATTTTTTTATTATATTTTTCAAATCCATCATTTTTTGGTAATTTAAAATTTTTTTCTCAAAAAATTTAATTTGACATCTTTCCGTTTGTTTGTCTATTTTAAAAAATTTTTTGTTTTGCGCGGGGGGAAAAAATTTGAACTTCCAGACATACTTTAAATTACAAGAAAAAATTATAATCGGAAATTTTTTTTAAAATTTCAAAATTTTCGACTTAAAGGCTTTGATTAAATGTGAAGAAATTTAGAACTTTTTTTTTTCTTTCAGAAAGCATCGCTTTAATATTAATGTTAAAATTATTATCAAGCGCGAAATTTCATTCACAAACATTTCCAAAAATATATCGGTAACATTAAATGCTTTACGGATGCTCACATTATTGCAAAAATTTTCATACATTCTTTTAATTTCTTAAATACGAAACTACTCAGAATGCAAGTTAATTAAAAAAAACAGTGCTAAAGATTAAATACTTAAGGATATCAAAATAGAAATCATTAGTCTAATTATTTTTAAATTCGTTCGTAATGAACGAAGTCAATACATATATATTTCTGTTTTTCCCGATTATTTGTAATGTTAAACACAATAAAAAAATTTTATTTCTATGAATTCTCACTTTTCTTATTATTATACGGTTAAGGGCTATCAAATGTAAAACGCAATTTATAAGGTGGGGTTTTCCGACTAAACCGGAACTTTACTTTGGAGCTTCCTCTTTTGAATACAATATATTTACTTTTATAAGGTATCTGCCTAAGCTTCTGAATCAATGTTTGACTGAAATTCAAAAATATTTTTATCTTTGCCATTTTGTGTAGGAAAGGAAATCGAAGATCCAGAAAAGAAAAATTTTATTTGACAAAGAACGAGGAAGGTCTATTCTATAAAGGTGGTCAATTTTAAATATATCTGATATTAAGCAACATTTTATAAAATAAGAATCAAAAGTTTAAATGATTTTTATGAAAATTTTACTTCTTTTTGTCAAAGTTATGTTACTTAAAACCTGATCTCAAAAATTTATGAATGTATTTCTTTCATATTTTGTATGCATAAAGTATGATAAAGGCAATGAACTAACTCTAACATTAATATTTTTATATTTTCAACAGTTTGTTTTTTACGAACATTCAAGCATTGTATAATATTTTCTACCAAAAAATGTGTGTGTGTACTTATATACGCATGTAAAATTTTTTACTTCTTTGGCATAACAAGATAAAAATCTTTCTAAAAATCTTGAGCAGGGCAAGCTGGACCAAGGACGAATGCCGATCATGAGCAGAATTGAACGATACCAACCTTAAGTGCAATCGGACCAGCCAAATCCGACATCATCTCGATTTAAATAAATTTAAACACCCCCGCACACACGCATACACAGAGACAATACTACCAATAACATGGAAGGGGGTTCGGCAGACTCTATCTGAAGATGAGGAAAACCGAATGTGACACCTGAGACCTCATATTGAATGTCTCTGCGGGAAGAATTGTTCCCACCTGAAAAGCCCCCGAGTTATGGTCATTTTAAAATAATTAAAGCATTTAAAACAATTAAATAAAATAGAAGCAGGGCACCCAGCAACTCAAAGTTCGGCCTGGTTGTGAAGAAACACAAGAGAAATCCATTTGAACCGGTCCGGAGTCTGTAGCTGTAAATGGGGCGGCGCTAGCTCGGGAAAGGAAAACGAAACTATTCTTCCCCGGGGGAAGCAACTCTGACGTAAAGGTCACGTGCATCCCAACGATACACAGAAGTAGTAGGTAATCCCAAAGTTTCATTCTTCTATCTCTGTAATAGCGTGACGTCATCAAAAGATCGAACCCCAAAGGAATAACATGGGAATTTTTTAATTTTAGTGATAACGCCCCCTAGGCCCACTATCTGCACACGAATTATAACACATGAAAAGGCTCAACGAAGAGAACCTATGGTACAAGTTTCATTAACGAAGCTCAAAAATCCTTCAAAGCTATGCGGATTTAAAAAATTTAAAACTCTAAAAATATAATTTAAAAATGTTAAATATGGGTAAAGAAATTGGGATATTGTCCTCAGAAAATATATCTAGGAGGGATCAAAGGGAGATTAGTCAAATCCATCCGGTGAGGTCGACCAAGGTAGCAAAGGATTCGCGTTATTACTCGGGAAGCCCTGTAGGGAGGGGTAGCACCGGAGGATGCCAATTCCAAGTAAAGCTCGAGCTAATACGAAAATATGGCGGACCTCGAAAAATCAAATACCAAGCTCAATTCCTTAGGGGTGAAATTTTTTCCCCATAGGATTAACATGGGAGCGTGATATTTTAGTGCTCAAGCTTTTCCCATGCCTACACAATGGGAATGAAGTAGATGACTGCATAAGTCTCGAAGAGTGGAACAAATGATTCAAATCTCAAGTCCAAGACTCGAACAGGAACCAAGATATTGTGAATTTAAACAAATTTAAAAAGTATAAAGAAATAGCCCTATGAGCATGAAATTATAACAACTGGAAGAGCAGGTAGAGAGGATTCCTCCATATTATTCCTTCCCCATAGGAATAACATGGAGGCTGATATTTTAGTGTGCAAGCCCTCCCCTATCCCAACCACTACATAGATATCAAATACATGTGGGGAGGGGCACGCCAATTCGATCGACACCCATATAGCCAAGATCTCTCAGTAACTTCTAAAGTTATTACACAAATAAAAATAAAATGCAGGGTGTAGGTTTTTTGTAACGGTGTACGCGCACATCGTAAAAATCTACTCCCTCATTTTTCCCTAACGCGCCAAAAGAAGTATAACTTCAAAAATGTGCCGTGAGCCGTAACTTTTTGTTAAATGTAAATATATACGTTGGTAAATTGGAAAAATTGGGTAAATATACATTAACCCAATGTATTTTAGATTTCAGCTCATTGTCTTTATATTTGTGTTAAATATTTTGAGAAAAAAAATAATTTAAATAAATGGCCATGTAGAGTGTTTTGAATTTCGGTGTAAGTTTCAAGAGAATTTTTCTTACAAATTAAGTCAAACTATTCCAAATGAAACTTTCTTTTAACAATTTTATCGTTGTCCGTACCCCAAGATGAGACAGTGTATGCATAGACAACCTTACGCCGAAATA
Source organism: Trichonephila inaurata madagascariensis (assembly GCA_019973955.1). Lineage (NCBI taxonomy): Eukaryota > Metazoa > Arthropoda > Arachnida > Araneae > Nephilidae > Trichonephila > Trichonephila inaurata. The sequence goes on along the minus strand of BMAV01004449.1, from coordinate 74,049 downwards.
TTTTGGGAAAGTATGGACTCACAACACCCGTAGAAATATCACAATCAAGTTTTTCCTGGGCTTGGGGCAAGTTTAACGCACTCAACTTATCCGGGAGCAGGCGTGAACTCGATACTAACTTTAATGGTCACGCGGGTGTGATTGATCTATTTTTTTCACCCGAATCCTTTTTTTTAAATAATTATTTTTATTGTACAGTTGAACCTGTTTTTGTGCGGTAGATAGGGACCGCATAAAAATAAACGCACAAAAAAAATATTGAAAAATTTCATACAGTTCTCTCCAGTAATTAAATTTTTACAGTATCATATAATCAAAAATTAACGTAAATTAAGATCACTGATTAAACTATCCATAAAAATGCTTTGGAAAACAATTAAACCATTGTTTATTCAATGAAATTATGAAATTATGTGCTCAATATGAGAACCAGCAGATGCAACCACATGCTGAAAACGTAAAACAGCGAGTCCACCGTCGCATTTAAATCTCTGTTGTAACCCACCATCACGTGTGCCGTTATGCTAGAATTCAATTCAACAACAGAAGCATGTTGCTCTCTATAAACCATACCTTTCAGATGTCCCCACAGATAAAAATCGGAAGGATTAAGTTCCTGTGAAAGTGGGGACCAAGCGTTTGCGAAACCTCTGCTTATGACTCGGTCCACACCAAAGGTATCATGTAGCAATTTTTTAATGATGTGAGGGGTTGCTCCGTCCTGCATAAATACCGTGGTTTCTAAACAACGTCTCTCTTGCAATGATGGAATCAATTGTTCTCTGAACATCTCCCCGTAACTAGTCCCTGTAACACTACAGTGCTTGGGACCACTTGGAATTGAGGTTTTAAAGAAATATGAACCACAACAAGAAAATCACAAGTCATTCCACACCATACCGTTACATAATCGGAATGGAGAGGGTTTTTTTTTTACATTTAGCGTATTGTTTTCTCGTTCCACATATCTCCTGCAGTTATATGCATTTACACTACCTGATATTGTAAAAGGCTCCTCGTCTGTCCACAAGATCCTCTGTATCCAAGTATCATCCTCACTGATTTTCGAAAAGGACAAAGTTTGCAAAATAAATTCTTATGGTGTCATCATGAGATTTCAATTCTTGAAGCATTTCAATTTTATACGGATAATGCCGAAAAATGCGGCGCAACACTTTATACACAGTTGACTAGGGAAGAGAAAATGTCCAAGCTACACTTCTTCCTCTCACTTGTTGCAGCATACTGGCACATGAACTGCTGCTCGTAGTAGCAATAGAGTCATCAATTTGTTGCACTCTTTCCGGGTTTACGGAACGCCGCCCTCTTGTGAATGGAATAACGGCCAATTCTGTTTCTTCAAATTTAGAAATTATATTTTTCAATCCATTGACACTCATTGGACCTCTTCTTAATCCTTTCATACGCCGGTATTCTTTCACAAGAGCTGAATAATTGTTACCATTCTGATAGAATATCTTCACTAAAAATGCACGTTCCTTCTTATTCAGAGTCATCATTGACCATTATTCAATGTAGTCTAGTTTTTATACTGTTCGATGACCTTAAAATTAGCACATATGTGGTCGATAAGAATTGAAACATAGCGCAGCGTCATCTATCGGGTGAAAATGGTAATTTCTTTTTGAATATTTGACTTGCTCATGTTCTGAAACGCACAGATACGAAATTTTGCTGAAATATTCCCAGTAATTTTCTCTACAGAACCCCTTGAACACTTACAGTTTAATTATGGCCACCCTGTATATATATTAATAATAAATTTTTAAACGAACAAATACTTTTCAATTTTTTGGTCCAGTTTAAATGTGTATAACTTAACCCTCTAAGCGGTCTGCACTTAAAGTCTTGCCATTCTGGAGATGCTTCAAAAATGCACCACACATATTTTTTTGCTTTCAGATGGGGTTCTCAAAAGCGGTTGAGCCGTATTTTTAAGAATGCGGCTTGGCCGCTTTTGGGAATCCTGCTTGAAGGCAGAAAAAGCATCTCTGGAATGGCGGAATTTTACGTGCAGACGCTTGGAGGGTTTTAATCCTTGAAAATTAACAAGAATCCTTTATTTTTCAAGAAAATTTTCATTCCTTTTCTTTATAATTTTTGTACAAATACTTTTTTAAATGAACTAAATGTTCTTTTTTAGCATCACCAATGGAAAACGAAAAATGGTACTTGGATATTTTAAAAGGCTCGATGATTCCTGGTGTTGCCGCTGTCATCGAATCAAAAAAATGCCGTATGTTTAGCTTCCGCTTGTGTGTTCTGCTGTGTGCTGTTACTGGATTTGTATGGCAAACAAAAGTGTTGGTGGATGAGTATTTAAGGTATCCGACCGTCCTCGACATTAGAAATACACATATAGCTCTCTTGTATTTACCTGGAGTGACCTTCTGTTATTTAAACGGGTATGGCCAAAGCGCAATAGTATTTTGTATATATATGTAATGCTAACTACAACTTTTAGTGTGTCATATCAAAAAATAAATGTTTTAAATGTAAGTGAACTTCATAATTATCTTATTGGATTGTTCGTATTGGTTCCTGCAAAATAGTATTTTTTTCAATTTGGTGTAAGAATAAATAACTTAGCGTGTTTGAAGAGTTTTAGGTAGTTTGAGTTTCTTAACTCAACCGAAGATCAATATTGAAAAGTCAATGGAAATTTTTGAGTATTAAATGTTCAGGGGAACTAAAGCATTCTTCCGTAACTTCTTGATCTGAACATCTTGTAAATGTTTTATCGAAAATTATTCGGTCATTTCAAAGTTTCCGCGTCAGCCTAGTCGGTACCGGTGTGTCATCAGTTCAAGCCCTTGCGCTACTGAAGACCTACAGTACCGAGGGGAAATGCACTGAAATATGTCGAGGTACAAAGTTCTCCGGTTGGCGTGGTGGTAGAGAGTGATTTGCTTGCTCAGGTATCGTTCTCATCGCATGACTGCAGTTTCGAATTACTAAGTCCATCGCCAGTTGCCCTCATGTTGCTGTTCAGAGCGTCATTAATAAACATTCACTCCCCCTTATCAGCGACTGGTGAAGACAAACAAGATGAATTAGGTTATTAACTCAGTGTTTCTCAAACTTTCAATACTGGCGCCCCCCTTTTCAATCACAATTTTATCGCGCCCCCCTTATACATTAATAAATTACTGAATGCAATAATAATGCCCTTTGACGCTAAAGCTAAAATACACGATCTTAATTATAAACTGTACAAATTAATAACATAAGTATTAAATTTTGTATTACTTTTAAGCAAAAAAAAAATTAAGTAATAGGATAATTATTATGTTATTTTTCCTTCTGTGATTTTTTTAAAATTTGAACATATTAAAATGCGGTGGCTGCTAGAAAACAAAATATAGATATCAGCTAAATATAGAAAAAGAACTCAGAGGGTCAATTTCTAAAAAACTTTGAAAAACTTTGCTCTGCAAAACAAGCCCATGGAAGTCGCTAATACTTATTAAACTTGTTCTTAATTCAGTATTAATAAGATAAGCATTAATTTTTTTATACATGTTACTCTTAAGTAATATATATTTTAAGTAAATTATTTTTAAGTAATAGGTTAATTATTTTATTTTTTTCTCTCTAATTTTTAAATTGAAACAGATTGAGAAATAATATTTAATTAAAGATTTATTTCCTTCAAGATCCATTTCTAAACGTACAAATGTCTTTAAAAAATAGCCTAATCTATGTTGCTCTTTATCATATCCATTATATCTGGCATTCTCGCGAACGTTCATGTGAGTCTAGGCAACCTAACAGACGTCTGCAAAAAAACATGTAAAATGCTGTACTGTACAATTCTATCAATCGTGGCCGAATCGATTAGCTACCGAATCTCTTAGAATGTACATTTCATAATTCACGCGTTAATTATATAATTCACGTTTTTAAAGTATTTACGGCAGTGGATTAAAACAAAATCATAGATATATTTTAAATCACAGCGAGCATTCGACGATAATAAAGCATCAACAAGTACACAGATGAGGGCAAATTGGGATAGCAAGTTACAAATGGGTTAGGATCCATTTCAAAATACTTCAGAAGGCCCCAACTGCTGAAAAAGAGATCTTCAAAGATTTTCACATCCAGTGACGAAATTAAAGGGCAATTTTTAATAAATCACTTTTGAATTCTGATAGAGGTGGATGCTGAATTTTCTCACTGAAAACAAAAAGCATTTCGTATACTATTACCATTTTTAACAGCATACCTTGTGAATCCGGGTTTTCTGGGATGGCTACTTTGAAGACAAAATATAAATTGAGCTAAATATCCAAAAATAACTGAGTGTCAATTTCTAATTTTAGCCTTCCTTTAAAAAACTTTTTCTCTGAAGACAAGCCCATGGAAGTCACTGATAATTATTAAACTTGTTCTTATACTGGCTGAAGTACCCACTCTAAAAACGAGTTTATTTTTAAAAATGATAATATATTATTCTTGATATAATAGCTTAATTGTAGGAGAGTACAAACCAAGTGCATGACAATGTATAAAAAAATGTAAAATGATTTATTGAAATGAATACTCATATTATAAACGGTTTTGAATGAACTGTAATTTTAACCCCTCGCAGAATTAGCATTTTGAATAAATGTTAACTAATAAAAAGAATATAAAATTCTAATGAATAAAATTGTGCTTTTTTTTTTAATATTTAAAGCGAGAAACCCCGGATCGGGTGTGCACTCGATATTAACGTTAATGGTCGCGGGAGTGATGCCCCCCAAATTTTTTTCTCTTTATAATTATTTTCAATATACAAGATAAAAATCACAATTTCAGTGAATAATTTAACTAAGAAAAAATATTCTTACCTATTTCAAGGATTTTTCTATTTGTCTTTCATAATTTAAGTAAATATCAAATAAACTGAACTAAATTGTTCCAAATGTGCGTGACCTTAATAAAGGACACAAATCACAGACACTTTTTGCTAACATTACGGGAAAAAGCTATTTGCAAGCAAAACTGTCAATTTTGTTCACGTTTTTGTAGTTTTAATATCCTTTTGATGATCGACAAATATCCTGTTTAACTTTTTCTTGCTTGTGTCTTTTTGACAGGGTGAAGTGCATTTTGCGGTACAGTTATGGATTATATTTTCTTGATAAAGTTCTAAAGTAGCTATTGAAAATTTTCCTTTCGTTTCATGTTTATTGCTTTTCTCAAATTTACTTTGCTAACAGATTAATATGCATATTATTTCCAAGTGTTTCCCTTTGTTTGATCAGCTTCAATTTCCTTTCAGAGAGATCACAGATGCCAAAAATTCCTTTTTAGATTCTGCTCATTTACATTTATAAACCATAATCAGTCGTACAACATCACAATTAAACCACTAGTTATTCATAGGGGAAAAAGCAGCATGTTCAAGAAAATATTATTGAAAAAAGTGGTCGGGCCCGGAACTCGGTATAAACAAGTACCTTAAGATTCTAAAAAACGTTTCCACTCCCAAAAAAAGGGGATATGTTATCAATTCTTTTTAGCCCCAATTACGACTGTCATATTAGAGGATTCTCTTTCAAGGTCATTGGTAAAAATAAATAGTTTTCCCAAAAAAATTAACGATTTTTGATTATATGCTTCAGTATACTCATAAAAATAAATTTCCAATTAACCTTCAAAGTGCTCCTATGTTTTCCATGTATAAAAAAACTTTTTTTACATTGTGAAAAAGGCAACAGAATTATAAAATTTTTAAACTCCCTAAAAAAAAAGGGGTAAAGGTAACCATACCAGAAATTTCGAAACCCGCAAAAGTAATTTTTTTTGTTAAAAAAAACGTAATAAAAAATCTTTCATCGTGGATTACAGCAAAGCAAACAAAATTTTTTTTTTATTTAGTTATGGATCAAAAGATAAATGAGGTTCAAAGTAAAATCTTTTTTTTTTGAGGGCCCTTTTTTTTCACCAAATGTTATAATAAATTATATCAATGTAAATCTGTATTTTTTATTAACAGAAAGTATTTTTTTTTTTTCTTCATAAATTAATTTTTAACCTTTTATTTTCGATATGCTCGCGCCCCCCTTTAAATTTTTGCCCCGGGGGCGACCCCCGTTGAAAACACTGTATTAACTCTCAAAGGTACAGGGCATCTCAAAAAAGTAAAATGTCAAAATTAAGACTCTTTTTTCTATGGGAATTATCTTTAAAAAAATTTTCCCAAAAGAGTTCGATTTTTTTTAATATAGATATTTTAATCGTTCTGTATAAGTACATAAATAGTTTTTAGCGCAGAAACTTCTTTTTTTTCTGTTTAATTTAATTTGAACTTAATTTTAATTGATTGATTGATTGACTATTAACGTCTCACACGAGGGCTTTTTGGGGCGGACCACGTAATTTGAACCAAGGTCAATGATGGGCGAATTTACTGGCCCCTCTCCTAACTACCACACCAACGGGGGGACGTTTTTAGCCCCGACAAATTTTAAAGGGATCGCTGTTTTAAACGGGGGCCTTTGGGTACTGGGGTGAACTGTGATAAGGTAAACAACGGTCCGATACCTATACCACTCGGCTACCGCGGCCGGACTTAATTTTGAGGCCTTATAATACATGCTTATGTTTAGGTATCTTTTTTTCAAAAAGTATTTCTTAATATTTAAAATATTTTTTGCACTTATATAAAATAATACGGAAAGTATAATGAACTTACTTTTTTATTAACATGTTTTTTTTTAAGGTATTTTCTTTAAAAAAATTATAAAACTTTGTAATTTTGAAAATTTTTATATTTTCTCCCTTTTATACATAAAACTATTTTTTTAAAAAAAACTATGTACTACTTATTCTATAAAAATATGTTCACTATATGCACAGGTATTTCGTACAGAAGCATCAAAAATTTGAAACCATATAGTGCAGCAGTTTTTTTTTTAAAGTCTAACTAAAGGCAAAAAATTATGCTTTGGAGTAAAAGTGAAAAACTCAAAGTAACAATGTTTTCACATATCGTACTATTGAAAAATATTTTCAGGCTTATATTTTTATACCTCATAATGATCTTTAAACATTCTCTAGAATTGCAAAAGTATTTTAAATTTAAATTCGTTTCTTTTTTTATAGCTGAATATGAACAAAATTTTATCAAGCATATTTTTTATTTAGGTATCATTTTTTATAAATATATATTTCTCTTAAATATACAAAATATTTTACATACATATAAAAACGGTGAACACAATACACGCAAATAGTTTTTGTATAAAATTAATGTACAATTTTTTCTGAAAAAAATACGCAAAACTTTGAAGTTTCGAAAAGCTTGGAATTTTTTTTTGCTTTCTTTTTTTTTCATGTAAAGCTTGATTTTCAAAAAAAAATTAGACATTAAAAAAGAAAAATATTATTCCTTTCTAGTAAAAACAATTTAATGGTTTACATACCTTAAACACAAGAGGAACTAACTTTTAAAAAATATATAAGGAGGCGTGGTCGTTTGTTTAGATTTTTTTTTCAATTACTTTTTCATTTTTTAAGGTTATTTCATCAACGAAGATATAAATGTTTTTCCTTTTTAAATTCAGAAAAATATGCACTTTTTTCTAAAATTAAAACTGAAAAACCAATTTTTGGATGTGCACGATGTCCTGGTTCTCTTAAAAAATCGAGTATAAGAAAGGGATTCATTTAGATGCTTTGTCTAGAGAGATCCAAAACACTCAAGAGATGCTCGGAAGAAGCGTGGTGATTCTGACTTTTGTCAAATGATTCATATAGAAGAGGAATTATGCAGCTTCTGTTGATCCAAGGATTGTAACACCAAATGGCTGAAGACGTTTTTCACTTTGATTTTGTAACCGGGAGACCATTTTCGGGCCGTTTGTAACCATCAAGCTACCTCCGCTTGAGACCGGCTAGCTTCAAGCCTGCCCACAGCTCTTGATCTTAAGGCAGTGTTTCTCAAACTGTGGGGCGCGCCCCCTTGGGGGCGTGACAGCTCTACAAGGGGGGCGCGAGCATATTGAGAAGTCAAGAGCACAAGATTATTTTTAAAAAATTATTAATTTATTGAAAGTAAACAAACAAAATACATTCTGACATAAAAAAAAAAAAATACACATTTACACTAATGTATTATACTTATAAATATATCAGTGCTGCACAATGTATTTTATAATTAATGTAACAATTCTAAGTTAAAAACAAGTTTATTAATTACCAGTGACCCTATGGGTTTGTCATATATATAATTTATAACAAAAATTAACACTTATCTGGATAATTTCTGTACGGTTTATAATTTATATATTGATAATTTTTGTATACGGCTGATCATAGGTTTCGCGATTCGCTTCCAATTGCCAACCGTTTCCATGCAGGTATGCGTATGTGATGTAGTGGGAGAGGGAAGGAATAAAGGAGCAAAAATAATCTGGAATAAGTAAATCCTTTGCAAACATTGTCATGGTCCTTTTATTGCATTCCTAAGTCTTGGAATAATTTTACGGATATAGCAGTGCACAGAAAAGATCGTACTTCGGGAAGACGTATATATACGTCTGGAGAAATAAAGGCTTTGTCTTAGCGAGATGTTTACATGCACGGCAGGGGCTTAAGAGGTTAAAGTTGTATCGTAGTTTTAGCGTCAAAGTATAGTATTATTGAGTTCAATACATTATTATTGTATGGGGGGGGCGCAATGAAAATTATGATTGAAAATTGGGTCGCGAGTATTGCAACTTTGAGAAGCACTGTCTTAAGGAATTATCTAAACCAGTATTTCTCAAACTGTGGGGCGCCCCCCCCCCTGGAGGGGCGTGACAACCCTACGAGGGGGGCACGAGTATATTGAAAAGCCGAAAACAAAAGTTTATCTAAAAAAATTATTGATGTATTGAATGTAAACAAACAAAATACATAAAAAATAAAATATACATTTACATTGAAATAATACACTTATAAATGTATTAGTGCTGTGCAATGTATTTTATAATTAATTTAACAATACTAAGTTAGAAAAAGTTTTATAATTACCAGTGATCCCATGGGCTTGTCATATATAAAATTATATGCAAAAATTAACACTTATCTTGATAATTTGTACGGTTTATAATTAATCCTTTAAATGCCGATTAATAATTACGCGTTTCGCTCTACAATATCACCGTTTAACAAGTAAACAAGCGAATGTGATCTATTGGGGGGGGGGAATGGAAAAGAAATAAATAAGCAAATCGTCTGAAATAAGTAAAATTCTCCGTAAACCTTGTTAAGGTTATCTTATTGCATTCCAAAGCCTCCGGAATATAATTTTATGAATAGAAGTTCACAGAAAAAATTGTACTTCGGAAAGACGTATGTATACGTCCGGGTCAACTAACACACTGTCTGAGCGAGACGTTTATTTACGCCGGAAGCACTTAATAGGTTAAAGTCGTATTGTAGATTTAGCGTCAGAATGTAGTATTATTGAATTTAATACATCGTTATTGTACGGAGAAGGATGGCGGCGTGATGAAAATTATGATTGAATATTGGGTCGTTAACATTGAAAGTTTGAGAAGCACTGATCTAAACGATTATCAGGAATCATTTTCACTGATAATAAACTAACTTGTTTGTTTTAATGCAATATTCCCAATACTGGAGGCAAAATTCCTATATGCTTGAACCGTCTCAATCCAGTAGTTCTTCATAAACTAATGCTGAATATCATCTTTTCCAAACTTGAAGGCTTATATTTTGCTACCCGCTCTTCAAAATATATAAAATAAAAATTCTATCAGTGTTACTAGAGACATTTTAAAATTATGACAAAAAATAAGTTTGTGACCTTAACTTTGGACATGAGTACATAAGCCATTACATATTATTTTTTTACAATTTTAAGATTTTCATGCTGCTTTCATATTAAAAAACAAAAACAAAAAAATATGGAGAATTGTTGTTGTTGTGTGGTTAGTAAAATATATTTTATTCATTCACTAAATTGTAATAAAAGGTTTGTTTTTTGAAAAATTCTTAAATTAAATAACTTTTTCAACACATGTCCTTTGACGCCGTGTAGAAGAAATAGGTGCGTACAAAATATCGGTAGGTTTAGTGTTAAAATCACTTACAGTAGTTCTACGATTTTTTGAAAAAGCATTGCTTTGATTTTTTTCTTCGTTCTGTTATTCCGAAGTGTTTTTAAATGAGCGTAATTAATGTTCTCTCTTACACAATCATTTAAAATTTTATACGTAAACTAGCTGACCCGGCCACGCGTTGTTGTTGCTTTGTTTCAATACGTTGATTCAATATTATTCTAAGCAATTCAATGCAGTCAAATTAATCCTTTTCTTACAATTTCCGAGAATTTAAATTTAGCATAAAACAACAAAATGATTTTAATTTTGCATTTTATTCATCTCCTATTTGATTATAGTATAATGCATGAATTATTTATGAAGTTGTTAGGTGACAATACACATAAGAAGATTCAATTTTATGAATGAGAGGTGACAAACGTTGATTTTTATCAATTTTTAATTTTATTTTTATCATTTTAAAGTATAACAATAAATAAGTTTATGTAACTAATAGCTAAACGGTGCACAATATTTTTCGGTAATATGTCTTTTGCTTGCTCAAATAGATTCGGTGGTTTCCTCACACATTAGCATGCAACATATAGTTGCCCATTCGAGAAACATGGGTTTTCAAACAACAAATGGACATTGTTTGGCTTCGAGATTCATTTATGGTCATCGAGAAAACCAAACGAATCGGGAATTGAAGCTTTTTAAATGATGTTGGAGATTTTGGCGATATCAGTGAAACACGTGGTGACAGGATGATTTCTCCTTTAAATTTTGAAGTCAAAGTGTTTGCTTCAAGAAGTTTCTCGGTAATTCTTTTGATGAATAAACATGTACCATCGCATAATCTACATGGATTTAAGTTACGCAGCAAAATAACCAGGGAACCAATATTTAACCGAAGATTGTGCGGTGGCATTCTTGATATTTCCTGATAATTCAAAAACTCAGTTGAAAAATTACGGTTTGTTTTCATCAACAATAATGTCTATTAATTTAAAAGGCATTGAATCACCCGGCAACAACATTATCTGGAAGTTTATTTCGTTAACATCACTAAGTATAACAGGATTACAAAGCCAATAATTATCTAGATAATTATTCAGTATATCAAGAAAGACATTCTCAATCAGCTCATTTTTCGTCTGAACAGCAGTGCAGAAGTTATTTGCAGTTTGGGATGCAGTTCTTCGTCGTTTCCAACATCCAGCATATAGAAAATATTTGCGCCGATTGATCAACTTGCAGTTGCACCCGCGTGTTTATGGTCAATCGAAGTGTTTCGACATTTAGCCATAAAAACGATTGTTTTAAACATGCGTTAATCTCTTGAGCAAAAGTAGTGTGAAGAATAACTGGCAATATCTGTCGGAAATCACCACACAGTAGAAGGAGAATACCACCGAATATTTTTTGCTCCCGCTTAAATCTTGTTAAGTTCTATGAAATGCTTCGAGTGAATGTTTATGGGATATGGTACACTCATCTGATTATAATTGAACTCCTTTGCAATACCGTAGCCAGTCCGCATTTTTTTTCAATGATACACATTGCGCCTGGTTCCTTATGAATGTCTAATGGCAGCTTGAATGCGGATTGTGTAGTTTGTCCACCATCTAAAAAGTGACAACATTACATGAAAATGCAATTGCCAATGTAATTTTCTATTGCAGTCGTATTTTTGCAAGGCTATGTCTGCAAGTTTAGTTGCTATAAGAAATGAATATCCAGACGCGAGACTCGAGCGCAAAGCCATTCGACCTCATCTGGCAATATCCAGCTAAGTTAGGGGAGTTTCTGAAATCCAAATCCAGATTCTAGTTCTCCATACCGAGATGCAACCGGTGACCACTTTCGGTGCACTTATCCTTGCAAGTTCAGTCTCTGAAGGGACCGTCCGGCATTATTCGGTAAAATTATGAGAACTTCTAAAATTCGATTTCAGATTTTTATACCCCACCCAGAAAAACATCAGGTAATCACTTTTCACAACCCCAAGAATTTTAAGGTAAACCCCTGCTTTGGTTCGCGTAAAATACGAATCTGGCATTGTTTCGCAATGTGATCGTCTGGCGTTGTTTGACATAGTTATGGGCTTTTTTCTTAATTGGATGGAAATAATCAGATCAGTGATCCTGATCAGGACTCACTTTTTGCGTTCCTACGTCTGCAAGTTAGGCCGGTGCCATTGTTCGTTAATAGTATCGTCATTTGCCATTATCCGGCAATGTTATCAGAACTCATGAAATTCGATTTCAGATTCTCACTCCTGAAACGCGCACGGGACTGATTTTTGATACCCCAGTACGTGCACATTCACTCGCTAGAGGGAATGAAAATCCGGACGTGGAACTTGAATGCAAAGCCTTTCCACCAAATTACTAGTATCCTGTAAAAGTTATGGGAGCTTCGGAAAAATGAGATTCTCTTTTCGCGCCCCTAGATGCAACCGGAGTTTACTTTCGTTGACCTCGAGCCTGCGAGTTCAGTTCCTGGAAGGGGGAGGGCATTAGGGTCGTCTGCGTTGGATGCCCGATGCCACCAAATACCCTCCGAGTACACACGGAGTAAGTGCTCGTTAAATCAGTGGATCCGAAAGTCTTGTGAGTGGTCGCAGCTGAAATCACAGGTGCAAGGGACGGGAGGATATTTCCTTCCCCTCCAGTTCCATGCCTAAATTGTAGAGGTGGAGATAGGTGGTGTCGCCATCTATCGTAAAGAAGTACAACCTGTCTCATAGGCTCTGGCAGCATTCTGCCCCTGCCACGGTCTGCTTAAAATATGGTCGTTCGGAACTATCCAGCAAAATTACAGGAGTTTCTCGAATCGGATATCAGATTTAGATTTTCCGTTTCAAGATAAGTCAGGGACCAAGTTTTCGCGTTTCAAGGCTTTTAATGTAAGTGTTTGTCATAGTGTGTCTAAAATGTGGTCATCCGGCATTATCCTCAAAAGTAACAGAAATTTCTAAAATTTAATTTCAGATTCCCGTTCGCCACCTTGAAATACTTCAGAAACGCACTTTTTTCGATCTAAGACTTTTAAGGTAAGATCCGGGTACGGTTCACATTATAGGCGGCCATCCGGCATTATCCGGCAAAGTTAAGTTTAATTTCTAAAATTTGACTTCAGAATCTCGTTCAACATCCCAAAATACACCAGAAACGTAATTTTTTTCGGTTTAAGACTCTTAGGGTAATCACCTGTCACGGTTCGCGTAACAGACGGTCGTCCAAAATTATCCGGGAAAGTTAAGGTAATTTCTCAGATAGGATATTGGATTCGTATTGCCCTTTTTGAAATACGTCAGGGATCAAATTTTCGTGCTCCAAGACTTTTAAGGTAAGCCCCTGCCACGGTGTGTCTAAAAAATGGTTAACCGAAATTATCCGGCAAATTTCCCGGTATTATTAGAAACCGATTCGAAATTCGGACTCCACGCCCCTAAATATACCAGACATTCACTTTTCTTGCACTTTTGTCAACAAAATCCGCTTCTGAAGACACAAACGCATTGCAAAATTTTCCCGCTTCTCGTATTTTTCACATTTCCGGCAATAAAAAAAATTATGACTTCTTTAATTGAAATAAAAACTATCCTATATTTTCAGCTGGACGAAATCACACACAATACACAGAATTATATTAAAATTGGTTAAAAGTTTTGGAGTTCATAGCGGACAAACACTGTGACACGTAATTTTTATATTTAAAGATTTACGTCTAATGACGTCTTCTTGAGGTCCTAGGCCCCATTACAAAAATAGGAACACCTGCGACCCTTTTAAGTTAGCAGTACATAGCATGCTTTGTCAAATTCTCGTACAAACGGTCAATCCATAGTAAATAAATATGCGTGACTCACAGTCTCACAATCCTAGGAATAAACCAACTCTACCGACTGCCACCTTTCGACTAAATTAGAAACGATGGAATATGAAGTTATGCCTAAGTTTTTTTTAGACACGAATGATGGACATGTCATAATAATGTAATCTTACCACTGTGTTGCCATTTGACATGAGTAATTCAAAAATCCCAGTTTTTCGGAGAATATGTCCGGAAATAGCATTTGATGATTAAATTTATTTGGTTCTTTGTCTTATTTAGGTCCACACACGAGAGAGACAAGGCCCTTGACCCCGGACCCTAGTTACATGTGCCTTAAAGCGTTCCTGGATGTATACTTATCAACGTGATGTGATTGCTGAAATTCTCACTTAAAATAACGAAAATTTTATTCGATTGTCAAATGTTCTTTTATTTTATATTTCACATTTTAAATAGAATATTAAATTAAAATTTTACTTAATACTATTTTTAAAAAATATTTATGGGTTTGTTTGTTTTTTTCCCTCTCTTTTTTTTTCTATTTAAGTTGTGTTTCTATGATTTGTGTGCTGAAAAAAGTATCAAAAATTCCATACAAAGAACGATTTTTAAATTTGCAGCTCAGGATACATCAATGAATTCAATGTTGATTATGAGCATCATAATTATGAGCTACCATTTATATTTTTCTGATGTTTCTAGATTACATGGTAAGATGTACTGTCCTGGAACAGGTTGCAAGAAACTCACTGTCAAAGAATTTAAGGAGTTATATCCTGGTGAAAAACTTCCCAATCATCCAGATGGTTTTTTGGTAAGTACTTCTTATTTGCTCAGCTGAAGAAAATAAACCAAGTGTATTCCATTCAAACAAACTTCTTAAAACGTCGAAATTTATAAAATTTCCAATTCTTATTGCACGAACTCTTGTTGCAAAATACTTTTTTTTTAGGTATTCTTATATTATGTTTATTAGTTTTATTCTGAAACCATTCACCGGACACGCGATTTCTATATTGAACATAATTAGACCCTAAGTGTTTGGAGATTAAACAATGTTTTTACTATCTCAACCACTTTCTATTTATTTGTGAGCTCCTTTATAAGTTTACACTGAATTTCTTTTCATTTCCTGATTAATAGATTTTTTGTGTAAAGTAATTACTTCTGTCATCACATACTATAAAACTATGATCTAAGTATTTATCCTTTGCGTGATGGCAATATGTTATTTGCTTTAAAGGTTTGTGTAAAAGAAATTGAGTAATTCGAGCAGCTGCTGCCTGCCGGTACATGTTCGCTGCACAAAAGGATTCCGGCATTTATTAAAGACTTCCTTGCAAAAAAAATTGTTGCTTTTTTTAATCGAGAGTCTAGCGTGTGTTGATGACTGAAACATGAGTTAAATGTTTCATATCGATATTTATAAAGAAAAATAGCTCTGAAAGCGTTCAAAAATAACAAAATAATAATTTAGCTTAAATATGGGTAATAATTGTCGACTTAGTGTGCGGAAACATTGTACAAAGTATAAGTGAAAAAATAGTTTAATAATAATAAATATCAATTTATTTTTATATCATAAACAATAGAATGTTCTGAAACAGTCAAACAGCACAAATCTTTAACACGTTGATTGTGTGCGTGTAATTAACCCCTTACTGGGAAATTCATTCATACAATATTTTCAAACATAAAATAAAAAAATATTCAACTAATATATGCTTTTATTAAACATAATAAATTTATGCAGTATACAAGGTATTTAGAATTATATATTCTGTTTCCAATGCAAATTCCACGAATTTTCGAAATTTTTATAATGCAAGATTTCAATTACGAAAAATTATGAATTTCTATTTAGGTCCGTCGAATATTCTAGTAATAAGTCAAAGGGAGTGGATAATAATTTCCTCTAATTCGATTTAGAAAGAGAATTTAAGATATATTTTTCTTGCGACTCATATCTCAAACTACATTTAATGCAATAACGTTACGACAATGGCAA
This sequence comes from Trichonephila inaurata madagascariensis, assembly GCA_019973955.1. Classification (NCBI taxonomy): domain Eukaryota; kingdom Metazoa; phylum Arthropoda; class Arachnida; order Araneae; family Nephilidae; genus Trichonephila; species Trichonephila inaurata. Next base: position 58,137 of record BMAV01004449.1, on the reverse strand, counting down.
GTTAAATAATTATACAAAATTTTTTCTTTTTTTTTTAAAAAACTCTTGCTTTAAAAATTTAATGGGCAAATTTTAAAAACCAAAAGTGGAACATGTCAAAAAAATAATTAAAAGGTAAAATTTTTTAAAAAAAGGGATTTAAAAATTAGTTAAGAAAAAATTTACAGGGTTATGAATGAACCCCCAATTTAAAAATAATAATTTCAACCTTAAAAAATTTAAATAATTGCTTATACAAAATAGGGTTATACAAGGTTTAATTATTAATTGGTTGGGGGAATAAAAATTTTAATTTAATATCAAGGGCCCCCAAATTTTTTAAATAGGTTTTTTTTATTTCCTTAATATTTTTTATATAAAAAAGGGAAATTTTTAAAAAAATCTTTTTAAGAATTTAAAATTTTCTTCCGAAATCCCCCCCCCAATTATTGCCCCCCACGACATGGCAACAAAATTTTCCAAAATTAAAAAAAAAAATTTTTTTTTTTCGAAATTTTTTGGAAATAAGAAAATATTGTTTTTATTTTATTTTATTTTATTTATTTATTATTGCATCCTTTAGCTAATGGAAAAGATAAACTTCCACAGCATAGTGATTGAAAAAAATAACTACACCAATGTAGATGTGACTTTTTCCCTCAGTGACCCTTTGAACCTATCTCAAAAATTTTGTAATATATCTCACAAAAGGAAGTGGAAAATTTACTTTCATTTAAGTGGGTAACTCTTGATTTGAGCAAATGGCGAGAGAAAGAAGATGGCGTAGACGCCCCGCTGGAACAATGCAGTGGATTAGCAGCAGAATTGGATGATGATGAAAGCAAGCGTTCTCGTTGACTGATAGTGCAGTGTGATTGGTTTGTTGATTGGCTGCCCAAAAGGTATAGGGGTGAAGTAAAATACAGATAGGCGGAGAAAGTTCAAAAAGTTCAATCGGAGAAAAACTGAAGAAAAATTATAAATAAATTGGAATGGAAATAAATAAATGGAGAAAAGCATTTTTTGAGAGGTTTTTAATAAAAAGAATGGAGCGGGTATTTCTTATGAGCTGTTGAAAAGGATCCATATTAATAAACTCCAATATTATTTTGCAATAATAATAATAACAATAAAATAATAGTTACAAAAATAAACAGTATTAAAATAGTAAAAACTAGAACTAAATAATAATAACAACAACTATAATCTAGTAATATTTACTTTTTATTAGTAGTTGTAATCCACTTCCTTCTGTAGATGGCAGTACAACACAAATAGATAAATGTTAGTGATCACCCCAGTAACTCTACACTACCAAATCTTATTGAGAGAAGTTGATACAAGTTCCAAATATCACAAAATCTTTCAAGAGAAAATACCCCCAGACCCTGTTTGAACCGTCAAAAACTAGTACAGTTCCAACCTGGCACGTACTGTCCGTGGTTTCATAAGCTTGATGCCATACTTTCAGCCTCCAAAGGTAAATAAAATTTAACGAGACTTCATAACATCATACTACTCATTTTCCGTCCTCTAGATGTCCTTTTGTATTCCCTTGCCCAGGCAATACACGTTACCTGATGGTGTGCATTAAGCAATGGTACTGCTCACGAATCCCATACGGTGAAAGAGCGTTGCAAGGCTTGCTTATTGACACCTTGATTCAGTTGGATGGTAATTTGAGCTGTTTGACTTCGTTGGTTAAGTACAATACGGATGAGCGGCCCCACACCACGCTCCTTCAAGGCTAAATGTCCTTTGCAACTGGACCGATTGCTATATTATTTCTCCATATTCGTGTATTTTCCACATACTCTGTCGTGCATGAAATTCCTTGTTCATTGAGGATTTCGTAAATGGAATATTCCCTGCGTCAATCACATACTATTTGTCCACGATTCAAAACGGGTAAATTAAGAGTTTTACTCTTTCTAACTGTTGAAACAACTAACTGGCAACGACCACAGTACAGGCTATGAATGTGGTTGCCGCAGCGCCCCTATATGAGTATTAATGAGGCATAGTGCGAAGCAATTGGTGTATGGCATTATCTGTCCCTAATTAAGGGGCATTTAAGTGTATTTATCACTAGCAAATAACCCTGTCCTTGATACGAATAACTGACACTATGTGATACCACCCCTCTCTGGTGACCGTATCTTTGATTTTCAGCGTGAGCTAGAGGTGTAGGGTTTGCAAAAGGAATAGACATTTTAAATTCTTAATATGAATTTATTAAGAATAGAACTTAAATGTCTAACAATTTTGATAAATTTCAATAAGTGAGAACCTAAAATGAACAACACACAGTGATAGTTAAACCGAATCACGTAATTTAGACCACTTTCTCTAAGTTATAATTATTTTATCCGCCTACTCTCCCTTCTAATAATATTACAAGTCCTAATATCAAATAATCAGTCCTACCTTAATCCAAACTTAGTTTCAATCTTTATATGGAGACGTCCGGGCGCGCGTGCAATGGTATGCACCTTGTATTAATGATTTACTTTCCAGGTAACTTCACGAATGGCTGTCAAATCCCTCTAGTCTCTTTCACACATAACATTCCCCAAATTGCCATCTCGCTTACTGAAACTTCTGTTCTTTTAAAAGCTATCTTGTTTGCATATCTTGTTCACATTTCGCTTCTTGGGTTTTGATTGGAAAACAGTTGCCATTAATCTTGACCACCAAAGAACCCAGAGGTTATGTTAAAAAAAGACGCGTGAGCCCGTCACAACTATTACAATGCTTTTGACATCTTTAATTTTCAGCTTCCTCAAAACCTTAGTGAAATGTACTTGTTACCACCCAAAACGTTATTGGAGTTAATGGATTCAGATTATCCACCCACAGTTTCACATTACGTGAATTACATGCAAATGTACGTGGAGGATTTTGAGTAAGTGTTCAAATTTTTTTTTATAATCATTTCATTTAATTAACAGTAAATCATATTAATAATGCATTACTTAACATATTTATCTTTTACTCAATACTAAGAATGAAGCCTGCTCCATTTGTGAGAAGTCATTCGATTGTTCCCCCGATGTGCTTCTATTTCAACGTTCTTGGAAAACATGGAAACTATTCAAAGAGGATTCAAAAGGCACGATTTCTTACAAACACGGGTAATGTTATTTGATGAACTATATTTTAATAATTTCACATAATTTTCGATACTTTTTTCGAATATTTTTACTTTTTTTCTCCTAACGGGTTGTATGTTAGGTGGCATCTAGGCAGCATCTAGTGGCGGCTCTCACTATCAAATTCTGTCGCTTGAATTAATTTTAATTCAGGCTCTCGTCGGACACTAAATATTGCCGTGAGAACTTGAGCCAAATTGATACTGAAGGAATCCTTGACATGCCACATAATCATATGACGTGCATGCTTACGATTTTCGTAAGCAGAAAATGTATCGACTCCAGCCGGGATCGAACTTGTAACCTTGAGACATAGCCATCCTGTGATGACTATGTCTGGGGTGATTCGCGTAAGCTAGAGGTGTGGGATTATCTAAATGATGAGACATTATGTAATTCTTAACACAACTTTTATTAAGAATAACTTAAATTACTTAATTCTAAATAACAACTTTCTTAAAGTGAGAGTAAGCTACCAATTAAACTTTATATTCAAGTCAGATCGCGCAACTAGAACATTTATCTTATTTATTAATTTAACTGTTTAATCTAACTTCCTATACAAAATATTACCTTTTATAGAGTCACCTTCTTTCCTAGGTTGAAGAAATTCCTATTATGTTAATAGTAGGTGAGAAGACTCAGGCTTTCTTAATCCTTATTATATTCAATCGTGATGAGCGTATCCTTCTTCCAGAGCTGTAGGACGTCTAATACTTGTTCCGAACGATTCCACACTAAGTTATCTCTAGGCTTGCCGTTCTATCTCACCAAACTTTCTATCCTTTTAAAGTATATCTCATTTGCATATTCGATCCGTTTCTCTTCTTGGTATTGGGTTGGAAAGGTTTTGCCATTAATCGTGGCCGTCAAAGAACTTAGGAGTTATGTTAGAAGAAGAACGCGAGAGACGTCACAACCTTAGGATCACGAAATGAACACGCTTTTAAGAAACCGAGCCGACTAATATTTTTAAGTTGCACTTGTATGTAACGGAATATTTGAACTCGACTTTTACCCGTTTTAAAAGGTCAAATTAATTCAAAATTTTGCACACTTGTCAAGGAGAGATGACTATAAAATAATTTCATAATTTTGTTCCATTTTCCTGATCAGGATAATAAGGAATACGATTTATAGATTTGACGTATACCACTTCCAGATTTGGTGACTTATTCTAGATTTAGTGACTAAAAGATTAAGGTGCAACCCTAAAACCACGAATAGGCTTGTGGTTAATACAAATAAAACAAAAAAGTGTTCTTTATGTGAGAATGAGTCGGTTGGATGCGTTAGCCATTTCTTACCGTAATATAAGTCTAGTTTTTCTGAAAATAGAAAGTAAAATTAAAAAGCAAACTCTTCACGTGTAAAAGAAAAAATTTATGTTTAACTTTTAATTTAAATATTTTTTATATAAGTGATGATACGAATTAACATTACAGCAATACGTTTAAAAGGTGACAATACTATTGACATTTAATATTTCTTCTTAGACACTTTTACTAGTTTGACCTGTTTCTTTTGAGACGGAATCTTTGAAATACAACGATAAGGGACTCATCCGAGGCTCCGTAAGTGGAGAGAGAATAAGGAGTACCCTTCAGGCCCCGTTATATATAATGCCATTGAGCAAGGGCCCAATTCCAGTAATCACGTATTCCTTCAAATATCAAATGAGAATAAACTCAACAAAAGAGATCAATGATGGTTTTAAAAACAAAAGAAAAATGACTTTTGTGTAGATCCGGTACAAAAATCCAAAAGAAAATAAATTTATGGTTTAAAAAACTAAAAACACGCTTTTATAGTAAATCGAACTAAAAGTAAAAAAATAATTACTCCAGTATAAGAATAAATTATTAAAAGGGATATTGATGTCATTGTGGTAAAAGCGTGGAGTGTTAGCACATTTACTACATTTTACACTCTAACTCAGCATTTCAGGTTAGAGACTGGTAAAATTATAACAATTATATAGGCACTTACACTTTTACTCCAGTGACGTTTCTCGTCAATCATTTTATTCTTATATTAGAGTATTTTTTACTTTAGTTCGATTCAACTTAGTTTTTACAAAACATAATTATTACAATAATTAAATCTAAAGAGCAACTACTGATGGATATAGAGTTCTTAAAGTATTTACGAAATATAATTTTACATATAATCCCAAAAGAGATCCATTCTATGACACAGGAAGGTGCATTAATTGGTTAAAGGTGAAATTTATTAAAGCAAAATTTTAATTGAAAACTTTTTGCTCATATAATTTTTGAAAAATATATTAGACACCTAAAAAAATAGAAATTTAGAGTTTCTCGATAGTATATTGTAGCTTCCTTATTCGTATTTTTAAGTAAATATTAAAGTTTATTATTGATAAAATTCGTTTTTCAAGTGCATTTCACTGAAAATCAGTAAATTAACGTACTCAGCTGAGTTGATCATTTTCAATACATACAAATTAGAATTCTTTGAATGGATATTCATAAAAGAAGTAAGCATTATTTTCATTTTTTGATTCCTATTACACAATCTTCACTCTTTCCCAAAAGTTAGAAAGGTAGTAGTTTTCAATTAGCTTGGGAGAAAAACAATATCTAATTATACGTTTAGGTTCTCTTTTTTTTAATGCCTTTCTTGTACTTCACATCCAACCTCCATGGTCTTTCCTTCCATTATGGAAAGTGCAAATTTTGTAGCAATATATTGGCTTTGCAATTATAGGGTTAGGACACTATTGACCTAAACAAGGGGTACTCGACCTTTTCTCCCAAGGATACACACAAGTGACAGATATTTCACGCAGGTCGTAACATGTGGATAAAAGAGAAAAAAGCACTATAAGGCTAAAGCAACAGTAGGAGGTTATGCCAAAAATGAAAACCACTCAGAATCATTGATAAAAGAATTAATGTTGCGTGGACAGTAAAAAAAATACTTATCAAAGAAAGAGAAAAAATATCATTATTCTTACTTATTGATTTTAACATGTTTCAGAACTACACATAAGAGGCATTCATCTTGTTCCCTCTGGGACACGTCTTGATACTCATCTCAACATGGGGCAAATATCTGTGCATTCACGAAACAATTTCAACAACCCCTTTTTGAGTGGAGTGTCTGTAGAAATCGGAAAAGATATAATACTTCGAGTAAATCAGGTAAGAATTTTAATACAGCACAATCATAAAATAAATGATTTATACATTATCACTTCTTCGCATATGTTTTTAAATTATTAGGTATACTTAGATTGTTAAATAGATATTAATATTAAATGCCTATTTATAAATATTACAAAAAAGTCTGTTTATAACTATTTAAAACATGAAGCTGAGAATTTAATACTACTTTGCATAGCAATTTTCTAGAAAAAGAGCTAATCTCCAGAAGGTAATAAAGTCAGAAAGTTGCCGATATGTATGCAGTCTAATGCGCTTAAATATATTTCAGATTTGGATCTCTTTATTTCAAGTTAGTTTTAAGATACTAGCATTATTTTATGGTCATGACACATCAAATATAATTTTGATTTTTAAGCTATAATTCGTGTAGAGAAAGTTCTATCGTTTTTTCCCCTTAAGAAAAGAACAAATATTTTCCCCTTTTTACTTAAAATTAATTCTAAAATATAATGTCCTTTGTTAGTTACAACTGTCTACCAGTTTTCTGGCAGCTTATCTACCCCCCTGGAAAGAAGTTCTCTGTTTTGGAGATAAATTACTCTTCCATTGCCATTTGGGCATTCTCATAATTTATGTATCCTTTTCCGTCTAGAAAGTTTTGCAGCAACCTGAACAGATAATACTTAAATGGTGCAATATCAAGAGTATATGCTGGCTGAAGTAAAGTTTTCTAATCTAATTCTGCAGTCTTTTATATGGTGTTTCTTGCCAGTTGTAGTTTAACTTTGTAGTGATAAAGAATCACACCTTTTCGGTTGGCCAAAGATGACGCTTATGATGAATTTCTTTATTCAAGACATTAAGCCGCGAACAGGAACGACCATTTCATTTTCTTTCAGGAACTCATAGTGCTCTGTACCTTGCTGCCTCACCAACAACCCGACATAGCCTTCTTATGATGCACGCCAGCTTTGGATATGGGTCTCCTCATAGTAAACATACGCTTTTTTTCTAACCACTTGTTTATATACTATACGCTTTTCATCTCCATTCACCGAGTGGTCTAAAAACGGTCCCCTTTCGCGAAGCACAAGATTTGAAGAACATTTCGAAGTTCTGTCCATTAAATTTTTTCGCTTATTTCGTATGGCACCCAAACAGAAAGTTTGGATGTGAAACCAAGCATTTTAGTGTAATCCAAAGTAGTTGTCTGGTGAATTCCAAGCTTGAAGCTGATTACTGTGGAATTTAAAGTGTAATTTTCCTTGGTCGTACTGCGTAGCACTTCTACACTAACATCTCGTGACCTTCCTGATTTGGGTTCATCTTTCAAAGAAAAATGACTCAAGTAAAATTTCACAAGCCATCTTTGGCAAGTTCGAGCTGTTAATGCTTCCACTTCAAACACATCACTCAATTATCTTTTTGCCTCCACTACGTTATTCCCATTTTTGAACTCAAACAACATACAAAGTCTGCGCACAATGTCTTAAGTGTACATTTCCTTCTCTCATGTTGACAGTTTAACAAATGTTTTTAAAAAATGAAGAAAATGTGACAAAATGTATATAAATCATCAATAATATTCTAATTGAACTGTTTAGACCGGTTTCAGTCGAATCCAAACTCTTGTTAAAAATCGACAAAGCATAAAAGTGCACATGTGTTCAAAAACGGCAAAACCTTCCCTTATACCCAATATAAAAGAACAAATATTACCCTTTCTGTGTATCCTTATTAAATAATTTATCATGTAATTACATTATTCAACATGCTTATAGAGTCGTGTAATGCTTATGGGGTCGCACAACATTTTTATACAAAAAATAGGGTGCCACCCGTAAAAGTTCTTGATATAGGCAAATGTATGGATTTATTTTTTATAACTTCGCAGAATTTATCAGAAATAACGAAAACACTAGTCAGTAAAAAGAACAATATCCTTGCCCTTCATTTTGAATAATCGGTAAATTATAAATGCCTGGAGCAAGTTTCAAAAGATAGAAGCTGAATGTAACGAAAGGCACTATGATCATAAACATTTACACACGTGCTATATACCATAATGAATTAAATGAAGCCGATTTTTAGAGATCTAGGTGAACCTACGTTATTAAGAAAATGTTTACATGGAAAGACCCAGAACACAAATGAGTCTGCTAATAACACCATATAGTCAGTGATTCCAAGATCTAGATTTGTGGAATTTAAAACTCTAAAATTAGGGGTAAATATGGTTATTGCACATTTCAATATGAGTCACGTAGAAAAATTAAGGATCTTAAAGCATTGTGATATTGAATCAAGTTATAAATGTGTGTCATGCTTCAAAAAACTAGATACACGTAGGATTCGTGCAGCCCAACGAAAGCATCTTAAAATCCCTAAAAAAGGCAAAATTATTAAAAATAATGAAAAAAAAAAGGGAAAAAAAGTCTTTTGTATGAGCAGAGAGTAAAACAAATGCTTCATGTGCTTTTGGAAAGTATTAAAAAAAGTAAATAATCAAAAAATTACAAATTTTCACTTTAAAGCCTGTTTTCTCAGAAAGTAATATTTTTCCCTTTATGTACCCTTTTCTCAAAGACTGCTTATCATATAATCCTCAAATTTTCAGTGAGAAGACTTTTAGCATGTTTAGATATTTTAATGGAGGGAGTTAGATATATCTAGCAATTTTTTAGATATGACTTTTTTAAACTAAATTTTAAGGGAAAAAAAATCGGACAATTTTTTAAAAAAATTCACAATTAATTTAATTCTGTAGAAAAAGACAAAACCCTTCTTTAACGTATTATTGATATTACTCATGACCTACTGTAAAAGTTTTATTCAAGTGAAGTAAGTAGTTTTTGAGAAAAAAAGGTACAATTTAACATGGGCGCCTATGGACGTGCCGGTCCCCCTTAATATATCCACTTATTTTTACAACCCTTTTCGAAATTTGAAAAATTATTGATGAAAAAAAGCATTTTTTTCACATTAATGTTAAGTGTAAAAATATAATTGATGAAACATGAAACCTCTTTTATGTCCCATGATATGTATTTATTCAAGCATTAAAGAGTCTTTCATTAAACTATATTATTCTCTAAATAATAGTAAAATTAAAGTATGTTGCAAATATTGATTTTTCTCGAACTACAGCTAATCCAAACTTTTATGTGGTTTACTAACGACATACCTCGCAATTTGTTACAATGCTAACATTTGAGCCAAAACTTTTCATTGTATTTTCTAAATGAGACTACGAGGTTTGGTTTTGAACTCAATGAACATAATCTCTCATTATTGAATACTAAGGTATTTAATGGAATATACACAAGAAGGGAGCAGACATCGAGCTTAAGACCTTTGGGTTACTACAGCTCGTATTGAGGCATTTTTCTATCTGGAAAAGTATTTCAATTTCGGGTTCTATTGATAATTATTAAATACGACTGCTATTTGTAAGAAATATCAGTACACACAAAATTTCATTATCCTTAAAAGTTTTCATTTTTCCTTTTTTATTAATATTGAGCCTTAACGATGAAAGTTGTACTTTTTAAAATCTCGTGTGTGCTTATTATCCTGGATATTTTAATAAACAGGTTTATAAAAAATCTCTACCTTACCCGTATGAAACAGACTGCCATGACTACATAACTGAGATTGAAGAAAGAAACTCTCCTGGACCCACAAACCGAATGGTAAAAACATATTTTGAAATTAAACATTGTAAAGCTTAATTTATACTATATCTTCAGTATTAATAACTCTTAAGCTCACAAAATACACTGTCAGCAAAAAATATATGTATCCAAAGGGAAACGAGATATTCCCACGAAACTTAACTTGTATGTAGTGTATGAGGAGATAAGCAAGTGATTATGGATTAAGAAGAAAAGATTGTTTTAGTAATAATAGATGGCATGGAAAAGGTTACGAATTATTAAGTAGTAAATTCACCTTTGGTAAGTATTAAAACCGAAACACGGCGTGGACTTGTATCAGTGAGGTCACCCATGACATCCAGCGGAAGATCATGCCCTGTGTCAATAAATATTTTTAAATAATTTAAAATTGTTTGTGATTTTTGATAAATCCTTAAGCCTGTATTCCTGACCTCAGTTCTGCAAGTATTGCCTCGGGAATCGAACTGTTTCAAATATTTCGAGCTGTGTTGCACACTGAATCACATTGTTAGATTGGTTCGGAACGTCACAGCTGCAAGGATGCTATCCCCTGACCTAGAATAAAGTAGAAAAAAATCACGAATATGTAAACAATACAGGTTGTCCAAAAAATACCACCCAAACTATGCTCAGAAAGGTTCCTCGTTGGGAGTGCATAAAAATGTCCAAAGAACTGTACCCGTACCATCCATAGTTTACGAAAAAAATTGAAGAACAAAATATGGCGTCACAGTCGGTGCAAAGACTGTATTGACCGTATTCAACAACGGTATTTGAATATATTTTAAAAGTTAGATGTTCAAAATGGGTGTCCGTCGTACATATCGAGGCAGGCTTGATCCTGCTGTGGATTGGATAATTGCACAATTGACACAGAAGCATGGTGTCTACAAAAGTAGAGGCAGCATGCAAACGCACAACTGGGTCCATTTGTGTAGTCACTACTTCTCCAACACCAATTTCTTGAGATGGCCCCGTAGGAAAAGAAAGCGCAACGATGGGAAATCTGGCGATCGTGGTGATCGTAGAACATGACTTTCACGTTTGATCCAGTCGCCGAGGTATGCCATATCCAGCTAATTACGCACATTAACATAGAAATACGCCGGAGCAGCATCCTGAATCATTATTCATTTATTATCATTTACCGTACCTTTCTCGTAAACTATAGATCGTACATTTACAGTTCTTTGTTCATTTTTTTTATTTGTGACGTTTTTGTTTGGGGAGAACTCCCCATCTTTTCTGTAAGTTTTAGGCCCCAAACAGACTTTGGGGGGAAAACACGGGCTATGGGGTCTTGTGTATTGTCGGGCCCTGGGAAAAAAACGCAACATTGGTCAAATTTCCCCAATAACCAAAGAACCCCGGTGACAATGGGTGACGTATGGGAAGCTGATGAAAAGTGGGGCCCAAAAAAATGGGCTTAAGGGCCCGGGTGGGTGGGAATAGGGTTTCGGGTTGGATGAAAATTATGGCACCCTTGTTTCCCAGACAGACGAGGAATGTGTTTTTTTCCCGCACAAAGGGGGAGACAAAGTGGCCGGGACGGGGGCAACCCTTTTTGGCCCCCAATGGGGAAACAAAATGTTGGGGAGCCCTGGTTTTTAAAAAAGGGTTTTGATTTTGGGGAAAAGGGGACGGAGGAAAAAAACTTGGAGAGCCCCTGGAGGGAGAGATGGACCCCCGGGATGGAAACAAGATAGAGCCCGGAGGGAGACAGAGGAAGCCCTGGATGGAGAAAGGGAAAAGGGGCCCCGGAAAAAGAAGGGATTGCGGGGCCTTTCAAAAAAAAAATCGAACCAGTGAAATAGCTTCTGCCCGGCTTGGCATTTTTATTGGATTTTTTAGTAACATTAAGCTTTAAAACTGTTTTTTTTAAAAAAAAGGCGTGACAAATTTTCTTGTTTGCTAACTACTGACGACGTTACAATGTACTCTCAACGAAGAATCTGGCTGTGCAGAGTTTGAGTGCTATTTTTGAAAAACCCTGTATATTTCGCTGTAAAAGAATTATTATTTTCGATCCTGTGAAGATTTCGCAATATTAATGTGATGTGTTAATCGTCAGGAGGATAACATGTGCATTTTTTTTCTGTACGAAATCGGTGCATATAGAACAAGAATGTGTAAGTTCAAATCCGTTCTTAATATATGTTTCCTTTTCAAAACTGCATTGCTAATTCCTTCTATAATATTTGTTTCCACGAATATGTTTTACTCCGGTGATCAAAAATAAACAAGCAACTATGTGTTATTTGACAAAAGGATTACTATTGAATAAATAAAGTACGTTTTGAGAACTTATTCAAATCATGTCTAACACTAAAAAGATTCACATAGGATTCCCCAAATACTTTCAAGCCTTCATGCGATTTTCACGCACAGGGATTTTGGTACAAATTCGAGTTTTTGCCAAACGAAAGCAATTCAAGATTTTAAAATGACTTTCCTAAATCGGAGTTAAAATAAATATTAATTTTTTTTTAATATATGATATTTATTTAATACTGTTTAGTTTTAATTTTTGTGTGTGTATTTTGTAAGAAAAATACAGCAAAACATTTTATATTTTTCAACAGGAATGCATAGAACAGTGCAAACTTAATTTAAGTTTGCTGAATCATGATTGTGTTTGGATCATTGGATCCCATAACTAAAAAGATGCTGCTTGAAGAAAAGATGTATTACAATTGCACAATTTTTGAAACATAGCTTTTACTGTTAAAAACCTCTATATCTTAAATAAGCTTAAAAGTTTCATTGCGTAATTATTGGGCAAACCAAACTTAAATGCCTTTTTCTATATGATCATACTTAACCCAAGGGGGATTTTGGGGCAAAGGGCTTTTTGAAAATTTTTTCCATTTTTAAACTATTAGAGGGGTTTATTTTAAATTTTGTATCTGGTTTCTTTCATGTCCGCTGCAAAATGTTCTTTTTTAAATTGGCACCCAAGTGGCGTTGAGGGGGGCGTTATAGATGATTTTTTTCCATTTTTAAACTATTAGACTCCCCAAACTTTTTAAATTTTGGGATGCAGGTTTCTTTCATAAAAAGGTTTCTGTAGAATGGTTTTAAAATTTAAATCCCCGGGGGATTCGGGGGCTTAAGAGGCGTTATAGATAATTATATCCTTATTTAAAATAATAGGCTTACAGTCTGGAAATTTAGTACTCAGATTCCATTCATGGAGTAGAGATCCGCAAAAAAGGGTTTTGTGAAAATTGACCCCATGGGGTGTTATAGATAAATTTTATTTTTTTTTAAATAAAAGCGTAAAATCTTGAAATTTGGTATCAGGTTCTTTCATGGGTAGAATCGCTGTTTAAAGGGATCCGAATACGTTCGGAACCTGATTTTAAAAAAAGCATAAATGGATAATTTTTATGATACTTAGTGTCCTTTGATTAAATACATGTATAAAATTGTTTTAAGGACATTTTGACAAAAAAAAATTTTTTAAATAAATATTTCGGCAAAAGTTAACTTAGAATATTCTTTTTTTAAAATGGTCTCCTTTTTTAAAAATGCTTCTATTATAACAATATTTTTGCCTGTATATAGCTCACACCACTGTAAGAGGGCTGAACTATGATTTCTAAAAAAAATTACATTTTTTTTCAGAGTTACAACCCATTGAAATAGTTATCGGCGTTTTTTTTTAAATTGCTCCCCTCTGTTGTCGTAAACATGGATAAACCCACTTCTAAGTCATATATTTCAAAAATTCTAGTTGAGCCTCTGCACAGACGTCTGAATTATATTCTTTGAGGTTTTTCTTAACCCTTTATCTACTGCGTTATGATTTACTGCAGTTTTTTTCATATAATATTTTTTTTTGAATCACTACATTGGAAAATGAGGGATATACAGAATCAAAATACTCAACTTTGGGAAATTTAATTAGTGTTAATTAATTAATTGAAGATATTCAACTGTAAAATTAATTATACACACTGTTTACTTAAAATAATTAGTCAAATTTTTTTCTAATGCTTTCATTAACATACAAAAAAAATAAGACTCTACTTGCCTTTTGACATTAACTAATTTTTCGGAACAAAAGTGACAATCTTCGCAATCGGCTGAAAACGCAATTTCTGCTATAAAACTATTCGCCTTCCCCGCTAAAATACTCATCATAGAACCCATGCTATCATATATCTTGAAGGAGTGGATTTAAAAGAATATTCCCGCTAAGTATCGTCAGAGTATTCGTAAAAAGGATTATTGTATGTAATTTTTAGTGAGTGGTATAAGTACCGTCGGTAGATAAAGGATTAAACTGCCACTTTCTTACTGTGGAGGTGGATTATGCGGATTGTTTCTAAAAGTGAATGAATGAGAGAGAAAACTTCTAGTTGATGGTCTGTTATAAGTTTGCAGACAACAGAATTGACAGAGATTTTCCCTACCAGTCTGAGAACTCTTGGATAGAATCAGGCCAGTATTTACTTGGATAATGATCTTCCCCTTAGAAAGTTTTCAGACTTCTGATTCGAAGCGTCTAGTGAACTCTTCGGATACCTTGTGAAATTAATAGATTTCAGTGTTTATAGTTAAGAGCATTTTTGACTATTTAAGTATAGTGATTGATGTTCCTGGTATTCCTCGAGTAGGGTTAGTATTGAAAATAAATAGTAAACTTTAAATTTCCCATAAATTTCCTGCCTTATTTTGAACTAGTATTTTGTGCCGCGTCGACTGTTCCTTTCGTAAGATAGAGTTCAGAATATAAACCACAAGTAGGGCCACTCAGCGGGTAACGCCAGGCGAACGCATTTGGGTTACAAATTTACGTTTCATTCTTAAAATGAAAACTTTTTTTTTTAAAGTTTCGGCTCTTTTCTTCCGCTTTTGCAAATTGAGAATAGAAGCAAATAATGCATCTTTAATTGTAGCCAAGATTTAGTCCTGCTGTCTCTCACAGAGGTAAAAAAAATTTCAATATCTCTTAACTAACTCCTGTATTTTGTTTGATAGCATTGAATTAAAACAGGAGAAAGGCAAACAACCAAACACTTAAGACAGTGCTTCTCAAAGTTTCACCATTCGTGACCCAATATTTAATCATAATTTTCATCGCGCCCCCCTCATACAATAATTAATAGGGAAAAAATAGAAAAGTATAGAATTTAATAATACGATACTTTGATGTTAAAACTACGATACGATTTTAACCTTATAAGTGCTGCCACCGACGTGTAAACGTTCACGCTCAATCAAAGCGTTAATTTCTACGGACGTATATAGCACATCTTTCTGAAGTGCGATCTTTTTGTGCTCTGATAACCATAAAAATTATTCGAAGGCTTTGGAATGCAATAAAGGACCTTCTACAATGTTTGGAGGATATACTTATTCAGATTATTTGCTTTGCTTTATCCCATCCACCCCCAATACATCCCATACGCACGCCTGCGTGAAAACGTTTTCGGTGAGAAGCTAATCGCGTAAATTTACAATCACCAGTTAAAGGGAATGAGTATAAGCCATACCAAAAAATTATCAAGATAAGTGCTAATTTTTTATATATAATTTTATATATGACAATCCCATGGTGCTAGTAATTATTAAGCTTGTTCTTGCATTTGTGTTAAATTAATCATCAATTCAATGTATCACAGTACGTTTATAAGTGTAATGTGGATTTTTATTTTATTATTCCAGAATGTGTTTTGTTTTATTTGCTTTCAGTAAATTAATAATTTTTAAATAATCTCTTTTTTGTTTTCGACTTTCAATACTTTCGCCCCCCTCGTAGGGGGTTGTCCCGCCCTCCAAAGGGGGGCGCACCCCACAGTTGAGAAAACCTGACACAAGACTATAAAACAAAAGAATTACATTTTTTTCAGCATATTATAATTTACTTTTTTTTTTTCTTCTTCTTTTTTTTTTCTTTTTTTGAAACAGAAATGTAGCGTATATTTAAATTTGGAATGTTTAATGTAACAAAGTTGTTTACCTAAATATTATTTCAAGCACACACATTAATTCTCGGTGGCAAGCAATTGACTTTCGCTAGGTGTGTATTTGAGAATCCGACCTACAGGTTCACAGAGACGCTGCGCATGCCTTAGACAACTGTGAGGAAAAAGAATCTCTATTCAAGCTAGTTGTTGAAACCTTTTTTATTCCTGTCGTTTATGACTTGCGGAAAGGCTCGCTGGATGTTCTTTTCTTAAAGAAAAAATTTTGCTTTTAATGAACTTTCTGAATCAATCTTAGCGAAAAGTTGTTTTTTCAGCATTTACTGCAATTGATACGTATCTTCAGTTTGATTGAATATTGTTAAAACGTTTTTCCATTGACGTTTATTTATTTAATTTACAAGCGGCACACTCTACAGGTAACACCTATGCCATTAGCGCACATACTCTCTAATATTTTTCGACAACAATAAAAACCTTTTAGTGCAGGACACACGTTCGCTGGTCATTGTGATAGGTTGACCAGAGTCCCAGAGAATACAGTCAGGTGAGTCGGCGATACCAATTCGGTAGAGACGGGACATCACACAGTCATACCCTGTCAAACATCTAAAACAGGATACACCCAAAATTTATTAGGAGCTTCGAGAATACAGGACGGGTTCTCCTTCAAAATTGCCCAGTTCATGTTCCTCTACATCTCTACAGCTTCCAGTTTAGAATTATATTTGAAGGTCATATTAATAAAAGGATTTAAAGAAATAAAAGTTGAATTTATTGTGGGTCTTTGGATCTCAAGATCTCCTTTCTTAGCAAGAAAGTCAGCATGTTCATTCCCAGCAATGTCACAATGTAACGGTACTCACTAGAAAGTGATTTATTTTATGAGGAAAATCTTTTCAAACAGATCTGAGTTTTAAAATTATTTGTGAATTCCATAGGTATATAATTTTAGGATAAATCCTGTACCGCTGATTTAGAGTCAGAAAAGATAACGTCCCTGTCGAGCTCAGAGCTTCTTAATGATAGTTGTTCGACATCTACTGCCCGTTAAATCTGTCTAGAGCTGAAACGTCCTCCCGTTGGTGTGGTGTGGTAGTTAGGAGAGGGGGTGCCAGCTCAGGTGTCGTCCACGTCACTTGACCATGGTTCAAAATTACGTGGTTCCCCAAAGCCCTCGTGTAGCTGAACAGTGCGACGTTAATAATTAATCAATCAATCAATCGACATCTACTGCAACAATATCGCCATTGAAGGCAATAGGTAAAAGCTAAACCATTTAGCTCCAGGACCATGATATCTATCTAAAAGGGAGCCATCAGTGACAACATGATGCCATTCATATTTTGGGAATCGATTGTCAATAGTTTCCAGTGATATAGCTTTCAGTTGTTCCCGAGACATTTTTCTGTGTAATAATTTCATATGAAGTTAAAGATTTATATCAAGATCATTATAATCCAAAGGCCACAAAGATATAAGCGATGTAGAAATCCCGTGCAAAGCTCCAAAGAACAAGCAGCAACCATGGTCGAATGTACGGATCCCATCTTGAGTCTTTAAATTTCTAGTTCTGTCAGGTCATGATTTCTACAAATAAAAGGGTTTCCTTTGACGTTGCGGGCATGTTGAGATGGTAGGTCAGGTTGAAAAGAGCTCCGATACCATTTGAATAACTAATCGTAATTTATTGTTTCAGAGTTTTATGTTAGACTCTCCATGGAAAAAACATTACTATCCAGTAGAGTTAGACTGTGCTGCCATCTAGTGTTCAGTTAAAGGGTCGCCACTTTGGTGGATAAGCTATTGGCAACGGAGGGGAGGATGAAACATAGTGACCTTGGCATGACTGATGACAGGAATATTTGAACTGTACACCTTTGGGTCTAAAGTGCACGCATTACACAATAAGGACGAAGAGGCAACCCTATCCGGGCAAGTCATTAAGGCTGATTTCGGAAAAAGTACGAGAGCCTGAACTAAATGCGGAGCACTTTTTCAGACAGAAAAATGCCTCAATTTTCATGAACGTTTGCAACATTATAACTTACACATCTGTTAATAAAATAGTGTTTCTAAAATTTCAAAATATTCCTTGAATATTATTTTTTTTTTCATTTTAACACATGAAAGGACAGGTCAGTGAACATAACGGTATAGGAGGAAAAAACGCGAAACACATTTTACGCCAGAAAAAATAGCTCAGCTCGGTCAAAAAAGTGAAGAATGATAAAATATGTTGTTCTCTAAGGGATAGTGAAACCAGAATATAATATTAATTTTTCATTTATTTTATATCTGAAAAAATATACCTAATTCGGGTCCTATTCTTTAACATTACCCGAAGACAGCCTTAAGGGCTTTAGCTCCTGTCCTTCGTATTTTGCAATATGCGGAATGGTTAGCTGCACATTACTGGGATTCGAATAAAGAAAAATGGCAACACGCACCTACAAAGAGAGTGTATGGAAACTTAAATTACATTTTCCTTCTGAGATATATGAGGTTTATGATATTCAGCTGATGAATTCTTATAATTTTTTATCATATGTACTCAAAATAATTTAATTTGTAAAAATTTTTCTTTATTGAAATCACGCAACTATCTTGCAGCGAATCAACACCAACTTCTTGGAGAATATCATCAAAAATGTGCTCCTCAGTGCCGCGAAGCTTGTTCGTAAGTTTTTATTTTTACTTTTACTTCACTTTTGTGGTAATTTTCTTTTAATATCATAAATAAAACTTTTATTTATACATGATAGTTAATATATAAAAACGTAATAATATATATCTCATTTTAGCGTTGATACGTACCTATGATTGAAATTAAGCACTTAAAAATTAGTCAGTCACAATTCTTATAGAGAAAAATGGTATATGAAAATTGGCTTATGGTTTTCTGTATAACACTAAAACAATTGAAAAAATGTGTACAGCATTCTATTGCAAATAATGATTTTTGGATGAGGTAATGTACAATAACAGGTAAAAATTTTAAGCAATTTTAATAACTTTTCTGAGCTAAGCTAGTCACAGATTATGCACTTTAAGGTATCCAACTACGTTCAGAACCGTGATTTTAAAAAAGCGCATAAATGGATAATTTTTATGATATTTAGTGCCACTTAGATTAGAATACATGTATACAATTGTTTTAAGGACATTTTGAGAAAAACAATTAATTAAATACAATATTTCTGCAAAAAATTAACTTAGAATAACCATTTTTCAAAATGTTCTCCTTTTGTCAAAAATGCTTCTATTATAATAATATTTTTCCTGTATATTGCTCAAACCTCTGTACAGAAGCTCAACCATGATTTTTGAAAAATTCAGATTACTTTCAGAGTTACCATCAATTGAAATAATGATCGACGTTTTTTTCTTAAAATTTCTCCCCTCTGTTGTCGTAAAACAATGGAAAACCCCACTTCTAAGTTATATATATTTCAAAAATTCTATTTGAGCCTCTATACAGAGGTCTGAGTTATATACAGACAAAATATTATTATAATAGAAGCATTTTTCACAAAAGGAGAATATTTTGAAAATGGATCATTCTATGTTCATTTTTTGTCAAAAGATTGTACTTAAATAATTTTTTATTGTAATTCTATTCTTAAAACAGTTTTATATACGTTTTCTAATTTAAGTGACACTAATTATCATAAATATTATCCATTTACAGGCTTTTGCAAAATCATGGTTCCGAACGTAGTCGGATACCTTAAATGTTTTTAAAAAACTAAGTTACAAGATGTTAGTGGATTAACGTCTACATGACAGGGTCGATATTTCAGCAATAAGGAAAAGTCTCATAACGTAGAGCTTAGATTAAAAAATAGCCAAAGAATTACTTCCACTACAAACTGCTGTGGCATACATTATAGCTATAAAAGACTAGCTGATTTCGCCAGGGACGAAAGAGCCAATCAGGACTGCTTCTGATTGTAGGGTTCAAAAAAGGCGCGGAAACCAAAAGGTAGCAGAACAAGTTTAGAGACGAGAATAGTAAAAGATATAGAGAATTAGATGCATGGAAGATGGTAAAGTAGTTGTATTATTCATTAAACAAAATTAACTGCAGCAATGAACATGAATTGCAACATGAACTTAATGACCATATATTTTTCTCTTCGTCCTTTAATTTTGATAACAAGTGTAGTATATATACAGTCGGACCTTGATTTAACAAAAACTTCGCAATGTAACGAATATTTCTTTTTTCTCAATTAAAATGAAGGCAAAAAGCCTGTATTTAACGAGCAATAAACCCCAAATGAATATATTATTATAACAGCCAAAAAATTTTCTTATTAGTTTGAATTAGAAAAATTTGGATTTGTTTTCAAATGACATACCATTTTCTTCCGAAACAGAAAAAGAATTTTCTTGTCAGCAGCCAATTTCGATGGAAAAGAGAGAAGCCCATTATTAGACTTTAGAAGTGCAGATGAGTCATACGTGTAATCTATCGCGTGAGCTTTGAATAGGACAAGAAATTTCTTTCTGAAATTCCTGTCAAATCTATTACATTTCCTAATGCTTTACATTGTTTGGAAACTGTGGAAACGTACCTCAAGCAACAGGATGTAAATTACGCAATGATTTCTTCTCTGCCTAAAGTCGAAAAATATCTCTTTCGAGTCAGGTTACCAAAAAGATTGCCACACTTCTAATATTTAGTATGTTAAAATTTCTAATTGACTGGTGCGTAATAATTCGTTAATAGTATTTTAGCTGCTGAATAAAAAATGTGTAATTTCTAACTATGAGGAAAATTTTTGTGAATTTTAAAAACTTTAGGGGACATGGTACGATTTAATCAAAAATCCTTAATTTAAGGAATTTCTAAATTCTTTTGGTTGCCTCTTATTTGCTTATACTATGTAAAACAGAATTTGCGCTCAAAATTTCCTAAAAAGCTAGCCAATTATTTTTTTAAGGAATAATTTGTGAAGTGATTTTAAAATGCTACTCCTCCTACAAAAATTTACATTCACGCATCAAATTTGATTTACAAGTACATCAAACAAGGTATAACAAAAGTTGGTATGGGTTTTGAGATAACATGATTGGTATTGGTACAATACTTCTTTTTATGAATCCTTATTGAAAATACCTTAAGAAATGTATAAATTCTGAGTTCAATTATTTTTTTAAAAAATAAGTATTGCTTTGATTCAAAATATGCATACCAACTTTTGTTGCATGTACTATTAGCAATATGTAAAAAAAATTCAAAGCATTAAAGACAATTCAAAAAATGCCTTAGCATTTTAAATGAAGACAAACTAGTTATTTTATCTTTCTGAGATAAGTCAATTTAAAGTTTTGATTTACCATAGGGATGTGAATAAAAACGAACGTAAAAGTCAACATAGATCTGCGTTTTTTAAGTTTAGAGCTTTCAAATTTATTGATGTCACAGAAAGATTTAGGATAAAAAAAATAGATTTGATTTTTTGACCAATTTTTGTCTATTGAATGGTATTGTATTTCCTAAGGCAAAAAAAAATTGTATTTCTTTAAACTCCGATATTACGAAACGCACCAAATTAAAAATAAGATGTTCGGTCAAGATAAATTCGGGAAATCGGGGCCGACTTGTATTGTAATATATCCAGTAATGAATTTTGTCCCAATTCGTTGTCGAATCTCTCTTTTTTAAGGTATCCGACTACGTTCTGTGAACCATGATTTTAAAAAAGCGCATAAATGGATAATTTTCATGATATTTAGTGTCACTTAGATTAGAATACATGTATACAATTGTTTTAAGGACATTATGATAAAAAAAAGTTATTTAAATACAATATTTTGGCAAAAAATTAACTTAGAATAACCATTTTTCCAAATGTTCTCTTTTTGTAAAAAATGCTTCTATTGTGTATTAATATTTTGCCTGTATATAGCTCAGACCTCTGTACAGAGGATCAACTATGATTTTTGAAAAATTCAAATTATTTTCAGAGTTACAACCATTTGAAATAATTATCGGCGAATTTTCTTAAGATTTCTCCCTTTTGTTTTCGTAAAACATCGATAAACCGACTTCCGAGTTATGCATTTTAAAAATTCTAGTTGAGCCTCTGTACAGAGGTCTGAGCTATATACAGGCAAAATATTAATACAATAGAAGCATTTTTTACAAAAGGAGAAGATTTGGAAAAAAGGTTATTCTAATTTTTTGCCAAAATATTGTATTTAAATAAATTTTTTGTCATAATGTCCTTAAAACAATTTTTTACATGCATTCTAATCTAAGTGACACCAAATATCATAAATATTATCCATTAACACGCTTTTGCAAAATCATGGTTCCGAAACGTAGTCGGATACCTTAATGAGTACATTGAAAAGTCTATATACTTTTGATAGGATCCATTACAGTACTAAAAAATAATGCTTAATATTAATATTAAAAAATAATGCTTAAGTAATTGTGATAAATCTTGTATGAACGGAATCTAAATTTACAGAATATTTCCGTTCTTAGAACGTTTCCAGCGTCATTGGGTGACACTCAAGCCTTTTATTGTATAAAGTATTAACATATTTAATATCATAAAGTATTTCCCTTAATATTCTGTGTAAAATTATCTTTAAGAATTCTTGAGAGCCAAAAAGCAAATGAATTTTAAGTAAATTGTGTTTCTGAAATTAACAGGGATTATAAATTTCCAGGGAAAAGATTTATGAAGTACAAAAGGATGAAGAATATATTCCGGCCCAAGTAAGTAATCTTCTCTATCAGTGAGTGACCGAGTGAATATTAACGTCGTACTATTCAGCTACACGAAGGCCTTTTGCACCAGACCTCGAAAAATTCTGAACCATGGTTAAGGTATCCGAACAAGTTGAAAATGAACAAATTCGGTCAAGACAGATATTTTCGTTTTTTATTTTATTGAAAGGGGAGCTATCCTTAGGCTCTTTACAAAACCTACTTTATTTTGTTTCTACACTCCCTAGAGGCCAAGTTAAAATCCCTTTTATAAAATTAGAAAAGCCGTAAGGGGATCTTTGATCTGCCAGAAGGAGGCAATTAAATTGCTTAAAATCTATCATGGCGAATCTGAGAACTCAAAATGTTACAAATGTATTTCTATAAAACTTTTTGAACACGATATTTATCTTATTTTCTATAGAATGTACTAAAATATTTCTTATTGTGTATGAATACTTTTTGGAGTAATGGCTTGTTATTTAAATATTGGTCTCATAATGTGAGAATATCACATTTCTTATTATGTTTACTCACAATCAGCTCTAAAAAATTTTCAAATTTTAATAAAACATTCAAATTTTAGTGGATTTTCTAGATAAATGCATCTAATTTGTTTTAGTAATACTCCTACTAATATAAGCTTATTATTTTTTTCTCTAACTGCTTTAAAGTTTTTCAATATTATTGCTAAAATTTCATTTGTAATTGTGATTTTTCTAAAATTTAAGTAATTTATTTTAAATATTAGTATTCATTGGTATTGAGCCCTAAAAAAGCATTTATAATGATTAAATATGCTACACTACTGGCCACCGTAAATGCAACACCAAGAAAGACAAGAGATAACACAACAAAATTAATTTTGTAGATAACATGTTGACCATGTATCAAATGATTAAATTTATAGACTTCTGTGAAGTGTGATTCCTGCCAGAATCAATAGCCAGAGTAGCCGCCATTGTTAGAGATCACCGCTGCCACATGCCTCGGCATTCATTCAAAGAGACTTTGGATATGTTCTTGGGGTACAGCAGACCAAGCAGCTTCTACACGTTGCCAAAGTTGATCTGGTTTGGCAGCTGGGGGTGTAATCTGGGTCAATTGTCGAGCAACCATGAACCACATGTTTTCTATCGGCGAAAGATCCGGAGAGCGAGCCGGCCAGGGAGGCAATTGAATCTGGTGATTGACGAAGAACCTTTGGACAATGCATGCCACGTGTGGTCGCGCATTATCTTGTTGAAATATGGCTGTGGCCAAGCCCTGAAAGTAAGGAAGGACAACTGGCTCCAACACCTCGGAGATGTAGCGCTGACTGTTTAAAGTACCGGCAATGCGTACTAGAGAAGTGCGAGAGTGATATTCAATACCACCCCATACCATAATACCCGGTGCAGGACCAGTGTGGTGGTGCATAACGAAGCTGTTCAGCATCCTTTCTCCACGGTGTCTCCAGACTCGAATCCAACCATCGTGGTGTTGCAGACAGATGCGTGACTCGTCAGTAAAGACAACTTCATTCCATTCTGCCTCCCACATCCTTCTTTCATCGCACCATTGGCGGCGGAGACGTCTGTGGTTCAGCCTCAAGGGTAGACCAAGCAATGGACGTCTTGCGGACAGACCACTCTGCTGTAAACGGCGTCGAATGGTACGCTCAGACACTGAATGATGCGTTACAGACTCAATGTGCTGTGCTATGGTTCGTGATGTGACTGAGCGATCCGTCACTGCCATGCGCACAATTCGCCTGTCCTCACGTGAAGTGCTGCACTGAGGTGGATGCAATCGACCACGTCGGTCCGTCGTACCCTCCTGCATCCAACGGTCACATATCCACATTACAGTTGTTTGGTTTCGTCCAACACGACTACCGATTTTCCTGAAAGATAATCCACAATCTCGGTAGACCACTATCCTTCCTCTGTTAACTCGGATACTTGATCAGAAGCTGATCGCTTTTTTCTACGAGACATAACTGATCGTTTTTTGAAAAAACCACAAGAAAAACACAATTGCCGAACTAGAAATTTTGAAATCTTCAAGCCTGAAATAGTGCTTTGAGGTGGCGCCACAGGCGCGCGTGATGTGTGTCTGCGCTGAAATTCTAATCATTTGTATATCTCACCTCCGCTAATGCATGTTGAAAGTTTCATGTTATTTGCATGCTTTTTTCAGGGTGTTGCATTTACGATGGCCAGCAGTGTATTTTGTTAAAAAGTACTCCAAACGTTTTCGGATACCAAGTAACGAAGACGACACCTGAGCTGTCACACCTCTTTCCTAACTTCCACACTACACCAATGCGTTCTTCTCTATCAGAAACTAAGGGATGATTGTACTGCGTATTGCACTTCTTAACCTTTTTCAACATCACTCTTACATGCTACAATTGCTGAAGAAGGTTGTACAATAAGAGATAGAGCCACTTATATATAAATTCTAATTACTCAAATTTTGAAATTTTGAATTAAAAATTTGTGTGTGAATTAAATTTTTATTTCTATTGTACAGTTTACTCATCCCCCCACAAAAAAATTTTGATTCAAATTTTTATTTAAAGTATGCGTATGGCAAATAAAAGAACCGTTTCAATTTATAACTAAGCGTGTGTATCATTTATTAATTTACAGATTAATTTATTAATTATTAGATTTATAATATTGTTCATCAATGTGTTGAATTCGAACCCGTTCATAATATATATATTAAGGTAGGAAGAGAGGGGAGGGTAAATGGTAGACCGTGTGCCACTTCCGGCCAGCAAAGAGCTTTTGTGGTCTACCAACACAATCGGAAAACCAAATACACTGAAGTGATACTGAATTAGGGATACCTACCTAGTAGCGAGTTGGGCCTCGTAGGTCGACAGCTTCCGAAACCCATACGGTGAAGCGAGAATTGCACAGCCCGTTTACTTACTGTACGAATGGCACCCTCTTTCAACTGGGGGTAATTTGTGAGTTAATGTTTGGGTTCGGTGGCTACGTACAATACTCCTGAGCCGTCTCTCACCATCTATCTCTGATCGCATTATCAAGGATAATTGTCCTTTGCAGTTTGCCCAGTCGCTAGTTTTTTGTCCACAATCCGTGTATTCTTGGTATACTCTTGGCACTGTCGACCTTGAAAATCCTAGGTGTGTGACGATTTCGGAAATTGAATGGCCCATGCGTCGCGCACTTACGATTTTTCCGCGTTTGGAGACATCTAAATCAGGTAGTTTACCCATTATGGCAATTCCAACAACTAATTTAGAACAAGCACAGTATGCGTTATAAATGCAGTTACCACAACGCCCTCACTTGCACATAAATTATACGCAGTGCTACAGAATTTGCATAGCCTTTGCTATCTCTAATTCAGTGGCACTTCAGTGTATATACAGAGAGAGAGAGAGAGAAAATGTGCTCTATATTTGAGTCAACATATATTTTAGAAGTTTTTTGTGAAATATGGAAGTTTTTTTGTGCATGAAGATCCACGCGAATAGATACAAATGCGTTGGCTTACATTAACTTGCCGACAGTGGAAAGAATTTCAACAAGCAATCTCAATCCTGAAATTAAAGAGAATAGTAAAAAAAAGTGTTAGAGAACATTTATCTCTTCAAACTGATTTTAAAATTAAATGTGCTTGCTGCTATGGATGTGAAATTAGCACATTAAACAATTTGAATAAATTTGCCACTATTTTATTTAACTTATATTTATTGATTTTTATGGTCCATAACTTGTCTAAGAGGCCAATTTAATGATATTTTTTGTGAGTCGATTCTTTTAGTTACAGATATGTGTATACTTGTAAAAGTTAAAAAGTAAAGGGACTTTTGCAATTTCTCCTTCTAAGCTTTATCAACAGTGCTAGTATTCAGCTCTAACTGAGGGGTAGTCGACCACATTTCTATCATTCGTCTTCCCTTGTAGTCGTTGGTGTGTAGCAGACCGTACAATGTGGTAGTTCCATTGACGATCTCTACCAAGGAAGCAATGATTCTTTTTTCGTTTGCGGAAGCTGTGAAACATGTGGAATTTTTTGCATCGAATGCGAGCGTGATGTGGTGATTGCTGTTTACCACGAATTAAAATCCATGAGTGGATAGAGCACTTCACACAGGGAATAACTTCTTTATATGACGACGAAAGATCGCTATCGACATCAATCACTGTGGACAATGTGCATGCCATTGAAGGCATGGTGATGGAAGGATGCTAGTATCCAGTGTAGGTATCACACCTTCCTCAAACAAAAAGCGAATCACTGCCCTCCTTTCCTCCTTGGTGCAGATTGACAATGGAGACGCCATGTTGAACGGTCTGCTATACTTGAAAGGTTTACAAATGAAGACAAGTTGAAGAGAAGTTTTGCTGACTACCCCTCATTCAGCGCTGGATACTGGTACTGTTGCCAACCTTTGGAATGAGAAAAAGCAATAAATCATTTTTCTTTTTGACTTTCCCTCGTATATCGAGTTAAATTTGGAGTAAAATTGCATAAATCAACTACGCTATATTAATTCCTTGTAAAATTTTACTAATATAGCATAGTGAAGTGATATTAATAGTACGAGGGTTGCGCTTAAAAAATTTCGGTGTCACCTAAGAAGTCATCTTTAGAGTAACTCTGATTCACATAAATTTTCCTTCATGTGTAAACATGCGATGTATTAGTGCTCTAGTTGCAGAGGTGTGGCGGGAATGCTTCTTTAATGTTGTTACCATGGAGAGGTTTTCGAAAAAGGAGAAAGCGGAAAATCATCCGGAAGTGATAACGGAAGGTAGGATAGCAATGGCGAAACTCATTCCGATTTTCAAAACACACTGGAAGACTCCACTACTTCATGCTCAAGTGTACAGCAAGACTAAATCAAAAATAAATATAGTTAGAAGGAGGTCCGTTGTTATTTTGTGTTTCTTTCGAGAACTCTTGAAGGCACCCTCATACTACAATCGCTTAGCGAATAGTTTCTAGATTCTTGAATTAAATTAATATCGAGAAAATATCAAATCTTTTTCCTCGAGATTTCTATCAGGTATTTTAAAAATAACTGTCGTATCTTGGTCAAAAGGTTGCTAACTTTGATATTGATGGTTTCTAGACTCGGGTTTCACTTCCCACAAGGACCTTTATTAAGTATTATAAGGCTGCAACGCATGGCAAAAAATGGGTTAAGCATTTTTACTCATTCGCGCAAATTGTGTTGCTGAGTGAGAGAGTGGGGAAAAAACAAGATATCATCTCTACCGTCTAATCATAATTTTAAAAATGATCTTAGTCATTTGCTCATAATCGCTTATTCATTAGCACACTTAACGTCATCATGTGTATCCCAATTTTTGAAAACTCTTGAAAATATTAACCTAAAAAGAACAAAAACTAGAGAAAAAATAAAATGCTTTAGTTTATTTAATACTGAATTGAATATATAATACGGAAATCTTTTACACCCACATGTGTGTGTATGCTTACACCTTCTCTTAAGATTCACGACCTATGTTTCTTACGATAAAAGTAATAAATAAAGAACTACGTAGTATGATCAAAAAGTTCGGGGACAAGGTGTAAAATACCTTGCCCTGAATATTTCGCAGCACCAAAGCACACCCTCCTTCAATACGATACACTTCTGCCATCGTTCCTATAACTTCTGGAAGCGCAGCTGGAAGCCATTTTTCGCAACCTCCTGTAAGGCTTTCTGCGAGGCTGTTTTCACTTCGTCTGATGACACAAAACGGCATCCCTGTAAATGTAGTTTCATTGATGGGAACATGTAAAAGTTAAACAGGGCAAAGTCTGGTGAACAGAAAGATGTGGAAGCCCGTTAGTGTGAGTGTTATATAGTGAGGAATTCGTATACCAATTGCGATGAATGTGTTGGTGCGTTATCATGAAGAATATATCAGTTATCACACTACCAGAACTGAGGTCGCTTACGACGAAGGGATTCCCTCAAATGATGTCTTCGAGAAGTGTGCAGTTCAGCGATTTGTGCAAGTGTTTCGCGCAGAAATTTTCGAACACATTCAGACACCATCACAACATTTTTCGCGTTTTTGAAGTCGAAGGTCGTAAAACGCGTTCATTGTCTTCGATGGATTCTCGACCCTCTTTAAAACGCAGATACCAATCGTAAACCTTGGATATCGCCAAAGTAGATGCACCATATACTTTACTTAGTATTTCCAAATTCCCCATTTATGAGGGAATAGTCCCTCCCTCTTGGTCGCCTAGAGATGTGGGAGGAAGGGAAGAAACACTAGCCATAATCACAAACAATCTGTTTATGGACCTCACAAATTAGCAACACTGATTCAACAATTTCAACAAGAAGAAATGTCTCAATGTAAGCAATATACGTGAAACAACAACGAGATGCACGAATTATAAGAAGACTACAAATATCGACCTCTTAATTTTAAGATTTTTAGGACCAATCGTCCCTTTAATTCTGTCTCCAATTAAATATTTGAATTTCTCTATAAATTTGAGTGATACGTGATCAGTAGTAATCTCATCTGACTTCTGGCTTTCTCTCCCTTTCCTTCTTCTTGCTAGCTAGAAACCCTTGACTATATATAGTAGACTACTTACTATAAATATCACGATTTTTTCTTCAAAAGAGTTGGTTGTCAATAAACGCAAATGAATGCCCAAAGATTTCCCAAGAGAATTAGAAGAAGGTACGCGAATAGATCCGTCACACATTCGTGTTTTACCTAAGCGCTGACAGAATTTAATGTTCAACGCTGTTCAAGAAAAGCCATCTTTCGCCAGCATCGCTGAGTAAAGCTAACTAGTTTCGGAAGATAACAGTTGTGTGAGCACATGCAGTTTGGTCAAATGACATGGACTAAACCAGCTTAGCCAAATAGGGGAGTATTTAGAGAATCCATTTTAAGTGATTTAACTTTAGGTACTCTCTTTCATCATCAACAACAGCCACTGTCCTAAATTTTTGGATCGTACTACGTATATCTATATTAGTATTATCCCAATAATCTCAAAACTGCTAAAATACGTACTTAACAACAGATATTTTTCGCGTTATTTTCAATAACTAAATAGATACATGAGTTACAATGTTTACAGTCTGCTAACAAGAAAAATAGTGTTAAAATATACAAATCCGTCTTACGACCTGTAAATTGGAACGAACTTGGTCGTAGTAGAGGAAAGACAGCCCATATTTTTTTTTCTGACCAACCATTCCTTATTTTCCAATATATATATATATATATATATATATATATATTAGTTTTCTAATAAATGTTGTTTGCGGTTAAATTTTTGTCTTTTCTATGAAATAATTATTTGAACAGCAGTGTTTTATGAGTATAAATAATATTTATGTAAGCATTACCTCAACTACTGCTTAATTACTCTTTTACAGTACACAATTGTTGAAGATTGGAATAATCCTTTGGTCAGCGAAGTAGTTTTAAAGAGGTAAGAGTGTTTGTCACACACACATTAGTTTACTTCAGCTTTTCTCAAACTATGGGGCACGCCCCCTAGAAGGCGTAATAACTCTACGAGGGAGCACGAGCACATTGAAAAGACGAAAATAAAAGTTTATTAATTTACTGTAAGTGAATACATTCTAACATATTAAAACATAAATACACATTTAGAATGATATAATACACTTATACCAAACAATGTATTTTATAATTAATTTAACAATGACCCCTTGGGTTTGTATTATATAAAATTATATACAAGAATTAACACTTACCTTGATAATTTGTAAGGTTACAATTAATCCCTTAAATGCCGATTAAAGGTTACGCGATTCGCTGCCCAATGCCAATAATTAAATCCTTCGCAAACACTGTCAAGATCATTGCGTTCTGAAGCCTTCGGAATAATTTTATGGATAGTCGTGCAAGGAAAAGATCTTACTTCGGAAAGACGTATATATACGTCCGGGATAAATAAGGTTTTAGTTGAGCGAGACGTTTATATATGCTGATAACACTTAAGATGTTAAATTGATATTGTAGCTTTAGCGTCAAAGTATAGTATTATTGAAATAAATACATTGTTATTGTACGGAAGGTTGGGGGCTTGATAAAAATTATGATTGAATATTGGATCGCAAATATAGGAACTTTGAGAAGAATTGGTTTACTTACATTAACACAAATGTATGAAAGTGCCTTTGTACAAATGCTTGCGGAAACCGTTTTGCATGGCGCACTTAGACAAAAATTTACTCTTTTGAGCTGTTTTACCTACAGAGTTAAAATTCCGCAAGGATGTTTCTTTTGTTGAAGAAAAATCCTTTAGTGAGAATATTGCTGAAATAGACACCCAAGGGCGGGTTAGGGGGAGTAAAATTCAAATATACTTCCGATTTAGAAATGTAGGTCCTATTCTTATTTAAATAAAGAAGCGAGGTCCTTAAGAAAAATTTGAATTTAATCAAAAGCCTAATGCTAGGACTTAAATATCTATAAGTTCAAAACACTAAGTGGTCACACAACACCATAAAATACTAAACGAAGCGTGTGGATTACGACCACTATTAGGTGATATTTTTTGTACTTAATTTGTGCAATTCTTTAAGTATACGTTTTCTTTCTACATGTTCATCCCTTCTCCGGTTGGCGACGAACCTTTTGGCGTTAGCAGTTCCGCTTTCGGATATGAAGCGCCTTATCCTGCATCCTATTTTTAAGACCTGGTAGGAATCATGGAGTTGGCAGTTGGATAACAAACTGCATTCCGTGAAACCTGCCATAGAAACATGGCATGTGATGCCAACGCGAAGGGCCGTTGTCCAACTGACTCGCCTTGGCATTGGTCATACTCGTTTCACTCACAGACATTTGTTGTTGAAGGAAGATGCTCTTCAATGTCCTTCATGCAAAGTCTCATACTCTGTTCAACTCATTTTAGCAGATTGTCCCAGTTTTAACCATTATTGCATCACCTTTTTAATTCATCTCATTTAACCATATCTGACTTGGTGGGAGAAAAACCCCATCAAAGTCTATTTGCTTTTATTTATAAAACTGCATTTTTATACTTAATCTGACACTATTTTAATCTGTTTTAGCTTGAATTTTTATATATGTGCATATATTTTATATTTAGGGTGCATTTTAAAAAATTTTTTTTTAATATTTTAACAAATGTGTGGCGCGGTGTAAGCGAAATGGGCTGTTGGGCCATAAAACACCGCACTCACTCACTCTTCATGACAAGTTCAAAACGTTTTAATCGGTTTTACTCCAAAGGAGTGCTGCACTTAGTTTTAGAAGGTATCACCTCAGAAAGTATGTTAGAAGACTTTTCATGGGAAAATAAAACAATTGTTCTATATATATAACGTTTCTCCTCAAAATCTCGATTTACTGCAGTATTCAGTAAAAATTATTGCAACAGCTGAATAAGCTGAAGCTAAATCAATAAGCTAAATCAAATGTCTTGCTTTGAAAAAAAATAATTATTGTGCTCAAACTGTTATCATTAGACACATGTTTTGGAAGTGATAACTTCTTTAGGCACGTTTTGCAGAAGAGTGACTTTAAATGAAGCTTTCAGGTTCAAGTGTGCTACGTTCAGTCGGCTTTTTTCGGCTTTAGTAGGCAATCGTGTTTGGGTCGGCGACGGGAGCTTAGTTTTCAATTGAAACTTTATAGGCCCGTGTTTTTTTAAAGTAAAAATTTCATGCACGCATTTTTCCATACCGTTTTATTTTCTTTACTTAACCTTTACTGTAGGGGATCAAAGATAAGAAGAAAGGAAACGTATGGAATCTGTTTTTCGATTCTGTAGAAAGAGCATTTAAGCACAAAAATGTACCAAAAGTATTAAAATCAGATTTTAATGAAGTTGTTTGGCGAGAAAGTTGCTAATATTTGATTTTACATTATTGGTGACCACTAAGAGATTACGAGAAAATAAAAGCATTAATTTTGGAAGAGTACGAACCGTCTACTATTGTTTACGTAGAGAATTTTTTGAAAAATAAACGGCTCTTAGGACATAAGTTTTCCTAGCATTACATAATACACGGGGAAATATAAGTTATATAAACGGTAATTACGCATTAATGCAACGGTATTGGCGACTTAATATGAAAAAGCACATGGTTGCCAATTCAGTGTGCACGACGCATTGGAAATTAGGGTTGCCAACTTGGCGAGTTATCTTGAAAGTTGGCATTGTTTCGAAGTATGTAAGCACCATATTATTATATAAATGTAATCTACTTAAGTACTTTACATATATATTATATAATTAGATTAATTGACAAAAAAATCTTGTATACTCATGTATAAAATATAAGAATGCATAAATTTTTAAACATTGCCTTTTACAGAAAATGGATAAAATCCACAAATCCACCCATTAATGGGTACGAAAAAGAGAACTCCCGCATGCAAAAATGGCATAAAAGAAAACGCAGTACATAAGAACAATTTAATTCTCTTGCCCAGAATAAATCAGATGTTTTCACCAATATGATGAGGTCTTGAACCCACACATATTTTTTTTTTTATCATTTAAGAATTCAGGAAGTCTAAATACGCTTTTTAGTATTCGAGCTTGTATAAACAGATGGTTAGGCTTAGAATTATGGCAAGTGGAGAAATATGAAACGGAGTAAAGGGTTGGAAATTCAATGACTACGCTTTATTGATTTTGCACCCAGAGGTTTAATTCCACAACAACGTCGAAATTTAAATTGATTATTAATGGGTGATTTTTTGATTCGCGTGAAACCGAAGCACCAATTGGGCTTTTTCTTGATGATGTATTTCTTACAAATTCTCCCCCGAATCATTTTTATTCCTTGAGCGAGCACAAGGAGGACACAGAGTCACCCTACGCTCAGGAAATTTTTAATTCTGGGAAAATTAATAATTTTACCAATGACTTTGTCAGTATCCTTATATATAACAGTCTTCATGGGAACTAAAATGTATTTGTCACATCATTCCTCCTTTTTCGAGTGTCAAACGCTTTCTTACAATCTTACAGGTACTTGAGGTAACTGAGTTCCCACGAGACCACTTTGTTCCAAAATATTTTCTATGAACAGGCAACTTTTTTCCCCTGTGAAACGACAGCTGTATTTGATAGCTGTGTTTTACGGCTTATTATTGTTTATTAATGTAAATAAACATAATATAAAGAAAAAACTGCATCTGTGCAATCTCTATTGGATGACTTGAAACTGATCAAGTAAGGGAATAACCTGATAAAATAAAGGATGTTAATTATAACAGCTAACGTAAATTTCAAAAAACGATGAACATGAAACCTTTGAGCCGATAGGGAAATTTTCAAATGCTACCTAAAAACTCTATCAAGAAAGATATAAAGCCCCAATTTTACCTGAAGGTGGTCAGGTCAAAAAGACACAAACACACAAGAAAGTGTACAACATACTATTTGTCAATCATCGAAGGAAAATAAAGCTACAATAACTTGCCTGCAAATATCATTCTTGTAATGTTGGCGGAAAGTGTCCGTGATTTGTGTCTTTTTTTAAAGTCACGCACATTAGAAACATTTTAGTTTAGTTTGATTGGAATTTTTCTCAAATTATCAAAGAAAAATTGAAAAGTAACTAAAAGTAGGTTAATATACTTTCTCCTAATTAAAATATTTACTGGAATTATGATTCTTATCGTGTACACACACATAATAAAAATAATTATAAAAAAAAAGGATTGGGGTGACTCAGTTTTCCCGCGCGACCATTAATGTTAGCATCGAGTATGCGCCTGTTCTCGGGTTAAAGGATCTTTTGTGTCATACATAATGCAGAATAAAACTACTAAAACTGACCAACCTAATAAAACTGATACCACATGGCATCAATCATAGCAAAATAAAAGATTTGGAGACAATCTTCACGTTTCTTCACGTCACAGGGATATGGATCTATGAAAGATCCTCCATCCCCTATCTGAAACTGTATTTTTGCGCTAACAAGTGGGAGTCCTTGATGGGAAAACAAAATTCATTGAGTTTGTAGAGACGAAGATCTTGTTGAATGTTAGGGTAAGGCAGGTGGATGAAGTCAGAGTCTGAGAGATGTTCTTGATGGCTTCAGCGGGAGAGATCTTGAGGATTTTGGCGGGAAGTATTATTTGTTGGATTAGAGGCAACTGCATTGGCTGGTTGCAATAAGTGATAAAGCTCTCTATTGGCTGCCCTGAAGTAGAAGGTAGAAAAGTAAAAGCTTGCCTGGTGGGTACAACGATATAAGAAATTAAGTGATACAAAGAGTTTAAGAATTAAAAATTAAAAAGGTCAAAAAATTTAGAATATTTAGTTTGTATTCACCATAGGTGAATGCAAAAGATTAATATTGAGGGGGGTTGCGCGAGTCTAAGAGTATTCTCCTAGGTCTCTTAGGGGAATCGTTTAAGTTATAATTTTGAATATCAAGTAAATTTAAATTATTAGTATTGGGGAGGTTATTAAAAAATTTAATTGCGAGAGTTTGGATGAAGTTTTTAAAAGATTTAATGTTAAGGGCTTTATAAATGTAAGAGTTTCTGGTATATCTACCAGATCTTGTAATATTTCTGAAATAAGAGTTTTGATAGACTTCTAGTATTTTAATATTGGTATTATCTGCGTAACCCCACACAGGAGACAAACTATAACTTAGATAGGTTATAAAACAGCTGTGTAGAGAAGTACCTTATTGTTGAGAGTCATTTCAGAATTCCGGATAATTAAGGGGTAAATTAATCTAAGCGTGATCGGAATTTATTTCTTGCGTATAAAATATGTTGTTACCAAGTGAGTGCTTTATCTAAAACAATACCTAAGTATTCTGAGACCAGTGTAGTGGTGTGGAGTATAGAGTGGGAGGCTTGCATGGCTTTCTTCTCCTGGTAAAATACACAGCAACCGTTTGTTCAACATTGATTTCTATTTTCCATGTACTAAAGAATTTTTCCAGGAGAGAGAGGTGCTTATTTAAAGCAAGTGCGGTTGTGTTGTTACATACATGCCGTTATACAGGTGATAAATACGTAGAGATTAATCATTGTTTGTGAGTGTGTGAGCATGTCATTTATGTAAAGGTTGAATAATATTGGGCCGAAGAGAGAACTCTGTGGACAGCCAATATATATGTAATGTGTATCCGATAGTGTGTTATTAACTCTGACTTGATAATATCTGTTTACGAGGTAAAAATTTATAATATGAATTAGTGAAGGAGGAAAGTGATAGTTAATTAATTTATAAATGAAACCACTGGCCCAGACACGGTCAAAAGCCTTCTGAATATCAAGAAAGACAGTTCCAGTGGATCTGCCTCTCTAAAATCCAGTGGTAATTTTTTCCGTGAGTCTGGGCAGGGAATGGCAGGTAGAAAGGTGTTAGTAAAGCCATATTGGTTTGGGTTAATTAGATTAGTATCAGAAAGATATGAGATAATTCTATTGAGAATAATATGCTCAGTAATTCTACTTAATGAAGGTAATAAAGAAATTGGTCTATAGCTTTCAGAATGATGAATATTTTTACCGGGCTTTTTAATGGGGAAGATGATGATAGATTTCCAATTCGTAGGGAAAAGCATGAAAAGAGATTATTATTAATGATATAGGTTAGAATGATAATGGTTTTAGTAGTGAAATTTTTAATCATCTTATGATTAAATTATGAGTAATATTGTCTTATGAGTAATATTGTCTATTCCTGGGGACTTGTTAATTTTTAATTTGCTTATGTAAGATGTGATTTCTTATGGGTTAGTAGGGACAATGGGAGTGGAGGGAGGAAAATTTTCCAGAGTATTCGTGACGTCAGAGTCAATTGTGAGTGTTAAAAAATTTAGCAGGCCTGGGTTGGACAATCTGTCTCCAGTCTTTATAACCAAAAAATATAACTGTTTTAAAATATAACCAAATATCCTGTCTTTCAATGACGCATTTGCTATGTATTCATTTTTGGCGTGATTTTAGCAATGCGTTGGGTGTGTGACATTCACCGGAGTAAATTTGCATTATCCAATTTCGGACTTTCACGGTATATCATATGTATTATTAATTATTTTATTCATTATTCATATTCATTTCGGATTTACTATTTAATGCAACTTGCAATACAATGCTATTAAGCAATTACATTGAAAATTTTAAATTATAATATTACTAAGTTTAACAGTGCACTTTTTGTATTTTTCAGACGCTGGAGAACTCATGTCAGCATCGTATTCGATAGTGACAGGTATTTTGTACATGAAATACAGCCTAAATATAATGTAAGTTTAAGTTTACATATACTATATGTAATCAATAATAAATATACTAAATCGCTATAAATCTAAAGAATCAAAGCAAAACTAGGGGATGCAATATAGATCAAACAAAAATTATAGCCACAGTAATACTATAGCAAATTCTTCGAAGATTTATCTGTCGTTTATTATACTGTAGATTTAGAAGGTATATTGACACAATGGAGGAGAGTTGTTGTAGAATAGTTATCCTTTCTTTTTCTCATGTAAACACTTATACGATTGAAAACGACACACAAAAATCAAAACATGATTAACACCGGCCTGGTGTCACATACTTGTTACAATAAGCAGCATGAATTTTAAATGAAAACGGGAGTAATTACACAGAGTGGCAACCGGAAGTTCAAAAACTCAAATGACTTCCGTGGACGGATCTTGTGATTGATAGATACATATCGTACGATGTGATTACATAAGAAATAATTTAAAAAGCGATGAGTACATAATTTTGAAATGTTAAAGTTTCGATTACGTTTTTAAATTTACGATTCCTTAGGCGGATAAGCTAACAGTTGATTATTTACGACTAAGTCCTGGAGGGTCCAAACGTCACAAACAAAAACTTAAAAGATGATATAAGCGTGAATTTTTACGAAATATATTAAATATATTAATAAATAAAAAGCACAAAAGTTAAAACATTTAGAATAACAAAATAAACAAAAAATTACAAGTGTTTTTATCTTTTAATTCTGAAAACTTTCTGATAATTTTTTTCTTTAACCCATGTAGTTAAACCATTCAATCTATCTTAAGAAGACGTGGATCGTAAGAAATTTTAATTAATTTTAATTTTGAGAACATTTTCTCTCAACTTTCTAAATTTTTGCCAAAAATCAAAATTATTAATGGAACAGCGAAATTTGGTGCAAATCCTGAAGGTAAAATAAATTTTGAAACTTCAATTGGATTTTCTCTTTTTGCCTAATAAAGCCAAAACTGGAACTACCACATCTGCTAGATCAAACACATTTATATCCACTATTTCCGTAATCAACATTATATCTAAATTTTTACATTTTTTTAAAGTTGTTAGTTTATAGCTGTTGCTTTGAATTTATATTTATTGTATAAAAAATTGTAAGCAATTGCTGTGGGTACTTATTAATTAAAGTCTACAACTTTGGTTGCTTCATAAATTGTAAAAAAGAATCTTGAATTTTAATTTAGAGCTAGCTGCATGGCCTGGCGTTGCACGGGCTTTCTCTAGTTTATAAATTTCCTTTTTCAATATCAGCACTTCCGGGGTACGTAGGATTTCTATATTAATATATCATGAAAATTCCCTTTTTCGAAATTCCTTCTTTGCCCAGTCGGACGGGTTTCTTTCCTCTTCGCTTAGACCGGCGTTGTACAGGCTTTTACGGAGTGTATAACTTTATCCCCATAGTAATTATTCCTTAGACTCTCGACGCCAGGACTTCTGTGTGTGTTTGAGCGTGCGATGGGAGTGATTTAAATAATTATGTCATTAAAATTCCATTTTGACGAATTTTTCCAATTCTTTTTCTTGTCAGACAGGTTTCTTT
Organism: Trichonephila inaurata madagascariensis; assembly: GCA_019973955.1. Taxonomy (NCBI): domain Eukaryota; kingdom Metazoa; phylum Arthropoda; class Arachnida; order Araneae; family Nephilidae; genus Trichonephila; species Trichonephila inaurata. The sequence goes on along the minus strand of BMAV01004449.1, from coordinate 19,719 downwards.
CCCTACCATTTAGCCCGCCGTTGCACGGACATTCTCGAATATAAACCATACACCCTATTTTTCCACCGGAACACAAGTTCTTCCTCCTAATTTCTATTTTGGATTTGATTTACAAAACTAAATACTGCTTTAGTCAATGCAACATATATTAATTTAAAGCAATAAAGCTAACATTTCTTATATAATACATTGCAAAAACTAATCCTATTCATTATTTCAACAATAAATATTTTTTAGAATGTAAAATAATAAAATAGAATAGAAATTTTTATTTACCAATCAATCGTTAGCATAAAAATGAATCAAAAAAATTAATCTAGTTTTATCCACACACAGAAGAAAACAGACAATGAACAATTTTATTTTTGTATAATTAATTTAGTAATGAACCATTTAAAAGAATGCTGTTTAATTTTTTAAAGAAATATATTGTTTTGTATCCTTAATAATAACGTTAAATAATGAATCCGTTAAATAATGATTAAGAATGTTTTAGCGTTAGCTATGAAAACAACTGCTTATTTCTGGAAGTTTGAATATTGGATTAAAACATATAACTATAAAAAAATACCGTGAGAAAAAGGCCGTGAATTTTTTATTTACCTTAACTGTATTACACAAAATTAAGGAAACAATACCCGATAAAAAACGTTTTAGCATTTTCTTATATTTTTAGGGTTTTTCATTTTTTTTTTCCTTCAGTGGGTCATTTTTTAAGAAATAAAACATTTGCGATGTCCTATAAAAAAATAACTAATCTCACACTAATTATTTTGAATAACAAAAATACTTTCTTAGAATCTTTTTTGTTTATATTCATTATATAAGGAAGAAAACTTTAAATAATAAAATTTTTAAAAAATTAATGTACTATGATTTTATAACGGACTAAAAAATATAAAACAATTTCTCTAATCCTGATGAGGGATAAAACCCCATACGGATTTCTAACTTTTCTAAATTATCCTGAAAATTCAAATTTGGCAACTTTTGATAGCTATTAAAATACTTTTAAGATTGAAAACGAAAAACATGGGGCGCATGCAGCAGATAATTGATGCATTAATAACTCCATTAACAATTTTATTGCACCGCAAATAATATGAACCAATAATTTTCTTTTATTGATACTTACTCTCTACACTCTTTATATGTACTTATTTATTGCGTTTGGGGGAAATTTTACTGAGCTCCATAATAGATCTGCATGTTAACTTGGAGCCATTAAAGGTCAGAATTATAGGGTTGACCTTTCGCCATGATACACGTATTATCCTGTTGAGCATAGGATTCATAAAAGTTCACCTGCGAGACATGTCATCATAAGCGTTCCATCAGACGTGCTAAATCAGAACACTCCAGGAATGGTCCAAGATGCCAACTAGTTAGAGCCCAAAGCTGCTCTATTGAGACAGACCTGGTGACCGTAACGTGGAGGGACATACGGGAGAAACAGAAAAACAATTAGCAGAAAAACGTGCCATATGCTTTCGGGGCCTGTTGAAATTTAAACCTAGGGATATGTGAAAGGCAGTAAAACAATACAGGAGGTAGAATCTCGTGAATAAACTGTTATGATATACTAATGTCACGGATGACAACCCAAGGAATAGAACCCCATATCAAAATTCCTGGTTGTCTGGTTGAGAAGCAGACGACGATCCGTTGCATTCTACCTTTGTCACAGATGTCTCGAGACAGTCATCTCTTGTCATCAGAACTCAACTCAAAGGGGGATTCCTCGCTGAAATCAGTTATAATCCAACTCGTGAGAATAAAAGTCAAATATGCCCGAACCACAGCAAACGCAATTGGCAGTATTCAACGGTGAGGTTATTCGGCACAATGGCCCTCGTTCGATGAATCATCTTCAAATAGTCAATGTATTCACAGGCATCCTAATTACACGTCGGATCGATGATAAGGATGCATCAGAAGCAAATAATGCTTATAGGACAACCCCTCTGCACTCGCATTTTGTTGGCGGCTTCTGTGTTGAAGCTGAGTTTCGCCAAGGTTCACCTGCCAGAATCGTCGAATAGTAACATCGCACAGACTCAAATGTTGAGCGATCCTCACATTTGCGGATCCTGCATCCTGCAGAACGTCCTTTCTCGCATACTGACATCAACTCAAGTTATTCCATAATCCATCTACAAGGCAATTGTACAGTTCACGTAGGTCGACAGAACCAAAATCGTTATAAATTATACCTTAGCAATGGAATGGTTTATACACCATCCCACTTTTACTATGCTCTGATGTATGTTAATCAGTCATTTGTAGACAAAATTTATTCATTTTGCATATTCCATCGTTAAGTAAGTGTATACGCACAACTTTTACTATTCGAAAACATTTTCTTATTACGCCGCTTTGTAAGTTGTAGAGTGTATATAGCAACAAAACACACAACATTTTAACTTTTAAAAAGCCGAAATAAATATATTTTAGGGATCTTTTAATACTGTTTTAAGAGATTATGTGTAGCCATATCCCTTTTGCATTAAATGGAAGCATAAACACCCACCTTCCTCTTCGCTGTTCATATTGTTACTAATTCTTGTCGGGGAAAAAAAGTATATTAGTTATTAATTATAGCGAGGTATTACTTTGTCTCGTTTCAATTACTTGTAACTAAATAGAGATATTACTGGTAATTATAATCCATCACCTATGTTGTAGAAAAAGTGAATACCAACAGCAAGACAGATCTTTTAAAGTTCACAATCAATGTTCTTTCGGCATACTTTGTGCACAATGTTCGTAGAACTGTCTGATATAAATGTTTAATATTTTTTGTTATTGTTGTATTTTTCTTAGATGATAGAAGTTATGAGTAACATCGGAGGTTTCCTTGGCATGTGGATGGGTGTATCTATGATTGCTATTCTGAATTTGTTTGAAATTATAGTGACCATCTTCTTCTATTGCATCAAGAAGAGAATGAGCAAGAAAAAACCAACAGTCATCAATATTGCATGAATCCCTGAAGATTATGGAATCTGTATTCCTGTTTAAATTTTATTTCACACTTGCTTTAAGGTAGTCACTTATCCTAAACAAATGTAGCATTGGAAAAACCATTTCTCACAAATTTTGCTTGATTTCATAGATGAATTTATGGATGAAACTTCTTTAAGCAATGGTAAATATTGAACTAATAAATCTATGTATGCTTTTCCACATGTAAAGAGAAAGAAATAATTTATAATTTGGCATTAACTTAAACTATAAAAATTGAAAAATTAACAAAAAGGAATAGAGACAATGGGATGTGTTTAATAAAAAAAAAAAGATATACTATAGGTTTTCCGTCTGAAAAAAAATTATCAATGAAAATTTTATGTTGAGAAACACACACGCAATTTTTTTTATTACTTCAACTTTTATCTACCGCACAATGATTTACAGCAATCTTTTCCATGCAATATTTTTTTTTTGAATCACTAGATTGAAAATTATGAGAAATACAAAAATAAAATACTCAACTTTGGGAAACTTAATCCATTAGAGCTAAATAATTTTAAAAATGTACTTTAAAATGCCATCAGCACACAGAGGACTAAAACATTCTCATAATACAAAATGACAGTATGACTTTTTAACAGTGCAGCAACTCTTAAAAATGCTAAATAACCATAGAAGATACTAATGTTTTATACAGCACAAAATATTTATTTTTAAAAATTATAAAATTTTAATTATTTTTTAAGCATGAAAACAGGTTTTTCACATAAACTGAATTTGAAGATATATTCAAAGAAACAGTTTTTCTTTTCATTAATATACAAAAATACATTACACGTTGTGGATTTTGAGAGAGGTTCGAATGGAATATTTTTTAAAGTACTGCATCTTGGGGTGGAAATACTGCACTTTCTGAACATGAACTACTGCATCCTGGGTCTTGTTCCGTCTCTTGATCGTCTTCTTAAGAATCTGACAAAAATTCCAACAGATTATTTGTTGGGACTTCTTCATCTGAATAATCATCTGTTTTAGAATCATTGCTTTAACAGATGGTAGGTTGCGTAATAAACCTAAAACCTCTTGAAAACTGAGCTTCTTTTTTCCAGACAATTCTAAGAGAAAAAAAACATTATAGCTCTTTGAAAACCTCCTGTTATTGTTAAATCTCAGTTACATACAAAGAAATTAAAATGTAAGTTTTTGAATAAAGAATAGATATTTCATTTAATTATTGGGAAAAAAAAGCAAACTCGGATTCAAATTTCAAAATTTTTTGAAAATGTAAAAAAAAAAACTATAACAAAAAAGCAAAATAAATGAGTTAAACTATAAAAATAACTCCAAAAAAAGTATAACACTATTATACAGTTTCTAACACTTTTAGTAATGACGCTTCAACACAACGAAAAAAAAAATAAAACATGGACGAAGAGAAAAACCTGTTTTCTCAAACATCCATTTATATCGATTTTTAAATATAAACGTTTATTCAACAAAAAATCATTTTATATACACAGTTCAAAAATAAAAGATTCATTTTTGGCTTAACTAAATATAAAAAATAAAAAATCCCCTTTTTGATTTTCTAAAAAAAATGAAAACTGCAATAGATTAAAATGGTTTGCTAAAAAAAGAAGCTACTTAGTTTTAAAAACCATTCGCCTCCCTCGCCAGAATACTCCATAGAACCTCCGCCCCCATTTTTGGGGAAGAGGGATTTAAAAAATATTCCTGCTAAGATCGCCAGAATATTCAAAAGGTTTTCTATGAAATTTTTAAAAAAGAGTGATACTTATAATAATCAAATAGATAAAAGGTTAAATTTAATTTACTTTGACTTATTTAAACCTACATGTTTTCTAACTGCAATTTAGTTTTCAGGGCAAGAAATCTTTGAGAAATATTTTCCAGCTATCCTAACTGTAGATAAAAGTTACAGCTGGAACATAATGACATCTTGGGACTTCTGGAGACCCTGGGTCCCTATGCAAAAATAGGCTACCACACCATCTATCTTTTTATTGAATTTGGCGTATGTTCTTATTAAGTTCAACAAAAGAAATCAATATAGTACTTAAAAAATTGTTTTTACATCATGTATATTCAATTTATTTTGAGTAGCTAATAAATCAGCCAGTGAAGGTAAAATATTATTACACAATTCCACGGCAGTGCCAGTTTTTTCTTATTGTGAAAATTTGATAGACAAATTACATATGTAAAGCCGACTTCTTAAAATAACCCAGCTGGGCCTTTAAGATCAAAATCTGGGTGCAAAACCTAAAATTCTCTGCAATTGCTCTCTAAAAGGCCTTCCTAAATGAAAAGGCTGATCATTAAAAACAGAATAAATACAATTATTTTACATTTTGAGTATTACCAAATTTCTAGTCAGATTGCGTTAAATAACAGTGAAGACTATCTAATGTTAAAATGAGAGTGATTATGAATCACTTCCACAAAACTAAAAATATGAAAATATATCACATTGGCAGAACACCTTCTAATAATATATATGGCATAAATATTTCCAAACTAAAAAGAGGAATCTGGTATGAAAGAAATAGCCCAGAATAAAGACAGCACTAAAGAAAGCAGCAGTCTCCAAAATATGAAACGTCAGCCAAACAATTCTAAAAAATATATTATCAGAAACTGCTAGCTGCAGAATAAGTAGTAAATGTGGTTGGTGATGCACGGAAGAAACCTGAGGTAAATTTACATACTGTCCGCTGGCTTAAAATAAGTAAATTAATAATCATAAAACCTAAAACACCTTAGTTTTTCTAGAACAAGTGATAAAACTTAGTGCTTACCTAAACTTGTTGATTTTTTTTCACTATCATCAAATCACAGACTACGTAGAATTATTTCTTTTCGTCAAAAATCACACACTTGAAGCTGAAGAAAATCGTCGAATCACACGCAAACATAAATGGGCTGTTGGCTATTGCCTTTAGATTGTATCAGTCGTAAATCACGCAGAAACTCTAAAATTTAAATTCCTTCCGTTAGCCAACCTAGATTTTGAAGTGCTTAGCGATTTTTTGCCCACCTGCATTTATTTATTATGAAGAGACAGTCTAAATTTTTCAAATCATTAATAAATACTTTTTTATTCATCCACTCCAAGTTCCAAATATACATTTTTAAACTTCTAAGCATTAAAATGGGTAATTTGAGTGTTAATATGCCAGTTTTTCAAGAAATATAATTTTAATTAATTAAATTAAATTTTAATTTTAGCTTTATATGAGGAAAATTTAAATTTGTTCCGAAATAATAAAGTAAGATGCATATATATAGATTTTCTATACTAAAGGGAAATCTGCTTTCTTATTTTACCCACTTAATATTGATTCCACACATATGTATATTATTACTTATATTAATAGTACTCATTTAATAAAAAGTAAACGGTAAATAAATTATTTTTTTTACCTAAATAGGAATCTGACTTAATTTTTTTAATATTACTAGTTTTTAATCATTTTATGCACTATTAATTTCAAAGGTGGAGAAAAATCCAGCATTTCCAAGTGTGGAAACTGCATTAAAGAATGCTTTTATTAACCAACATCATCAGATTTCCAGCACTAAAATATGTATGAGGGAAAACTAAATCCATATTACTCAAAATCACAATCCACGACCGATAAAGAAACCACAAGCCAAATGAAAAGTAAACTGAAACTGAAATGAGGGAAAAAACCAGGAAATTAGAAATGAAATAAAAAGCGTAAAACGAAGCTTAATTGTAAGGGACGTAATCTACACTGAAGTATAAGTAGATTTGCGGTAAATTCGTTCCGCTTCCATCGGTGCTAAAGAAGGCTTTTTTCCTTTGACTGCGCCATCTCCCTACCGTTGGGATAATGGATCTGCATTTCAAAAGAATCCGTTATTAAGGATTTGAAGGCAAATACAAGGATTTGATATTTAATTTGTGAATTCAAACTCCGGCCCACATTAATAAACCAAGTTTTCGGACTTTATTGTATTTTGTGTTTGGTGTTAGATCGCAGGTGGTATTACCTTCTAACTGCACAATTCACAGACGCCGTAGTTCAGCGCTAAACATCCATCAATTCCATCACCAAAAAGATGGCTACACTCCTACTCGGCTCAGTTATTGCCCGTTAGACCCTACCGCTTCAACCACAGTGATCGCCACTGCTTAAAACAAACTTCTAGTAATATTAAATAGTTACCAATTGCTAAGAACCAAATGATCCGTAAAGAGCAAGGTATCCCATTTAGATTGAGATAAGGTAATCAGAAATGAATTCTTCTTTAATAAACTGTATTTATTGAATCACCTATTACCTAACTAGTTAAACATGACTTCCTCGTTATTGCATTTCGTGTGTACCACTGTGAAATCGAATCCTTTTGTATTCTTTTAATACTCTTTTTAAGCAATTTTAAGATCAATATTTTGGATATTAATAATTTAAGAAATAACGAGAAAAATGTAAATATGTACGAAAAGTCTGACCTTTCTGTAAAATATATATATATATATATATATTAAGTATACAATTAATATTTCGAGTGAGAAACAGCTCTGTTTTTGAATATCAAAAGTAAGATTAAATAGATCTCAATATGATTTATTTATTATGTTTTGAATGTTTCTGCAAAAAATGGGACCCGATTAATAATGTGAAGGAAATATTTACGAATTTTCAAACACCATGCTGACTGAAAAAGCTACTTGAGCATTCTAAAATGACTTTAGCATTACTCTATATTTGTAAATGAAAATTATTGAAGAAATTTTTTAACTTTGCGTTGATATTTCTTTTCTTTAGCAAGGAAAATTCACCCAGCAGGTGATAAATTAATTTTTAAAATATTGCAGGAGAAGTATATAGGTCTTTCCCAAAGGGGAAGGAATGCCTTTAGAGCCTGAGACAGGCTGAACTTCTACACGATAGATGGCCACACCACCTATCTCCACCTCCACAATTTAGGCATGGAACTAGAAGGGAGGAAAATATTCTCCAGCCTACTGCACCCTGGCTTCTGCTGTGACTGCCCACAAGACTTCCGGCACCACTTATTTAACGAGCACGTATACTCCGTATGAAAGCGGTATTAAAGTTATTTAGCTGCGAAATAAACAGAAACTGTTCGGCGAGAAACTGAGTATTTATAATATGGATAGAATGTTAAACAAGCAAAGAGTAAAAAAAAAAAAAATTAGCCACCTTACTTAGATCAACAAAGCAAAATTTGTTTTAGCTACTTTTATTTAAATGAAAGCCGCAATTAGTTATAAATATAGTACATACATAGGATAGAACTACAACATTAAGTGGTAATTAATTTTATTAATTATCATTAAAGTATCGCATTGTCATCCAAAACACCTTGAAGGAGAAATTCCAGCTTAACTGATTACTTTAAATAATTTGAAAATAAACCTTTCTAAGCTCTTGTATACAAATCAGCGGCTCTTTCAAAACCAAATCTAATGTACTCTCGCAATTTCTTTAAAACAACAAAGTTTCACCCAAATTTGGCTCCTTTGTCATCATTGTCATGTTTGCCGTACGTTCATCCAACCCTGCCATAAAACAGTTTTCTTAAAATGTATTTATTAACGATTGTAATCGCACCAAGATAAATAATATTAAATAAGTATATAAATAAAATGTATAGATATTGTAAGCTAATAGTAGAAATAGAAAAAAAAGGGGGGGGACCATTTTTATTTGATACTTATATACTTAAAATCTTCTATAATGCATAATTTATATAGATGATTTATTTTTTAAAGAAATTGATATTTAGATATACATCATCTGGACACCAAGTAACTATATGTTCTTGGGCAACATAAATTATAATTGTCTGAATTAACTGAGGCAAACATTTTTTTTCCCTTGTCCTATTTAGTATGTGATTATCATTTATTTCCCGAACCACCTCAAACCGGTTATGTCTGCCCATAAGTAATGTGACGGATAGACCGTGACTATAATTTACCTGCTTCTTCTGATTACTTTGTATATTAGTGGTCTAGCTTTGGTTTCCTCTCAGTTAGTTGCTGCTATAATTTTGCACTCTGCGTAAATACGTGCGTTACTTCTTGGGATTGTCTAGAGATGTAGTCATTACTGAGGTAAAGGCTCTAAAAATAATCTCTACAATAAAACACACTTTTGACTGCGAGATATATAGCTACGGTAATTGGTGTATTAAACGCGTACTGCGTATTTTAAGAACATTTCCAAGATCTCTTTGATCATCATTCCAACAAGAAAAAAGCATATGAAAAAACGTGATGAAATGGAAAAATTACCCTAGAACTGATAAAGACTTAATAAAAAATAATAAATAAAATAAGGAACTAAGCAGGCCTTCGCTGATTTCACAAATGGTTGGAATATTGCGTTAAAATGATTGCTTCCAACTAAAATAGAAAAGTTTCCACATATTTTTTAATGTTGCGAAAAAATAATAAATTATTATGTGAGGAAGGATAAAAGGCTATTTACCTAAAGTAATAATTTAACCTAATTTTAAGATTAAAATATCAATAAAATGAAATAAAACAAAATGAAAAATAATGGGTATTAGGTCATTCAATTGTCAAAAAAAAATGTTTTAAAAGCGGCAATTCTTTAATATTTTAAAATAGATTTGGAACTTTAGATAGATGGCGACTCTGCACCAACATAATAACGTTTTAGAGTTGCAATATTACCTTAGCATCCATTAAAGATATTAATAAACCAAATGAAAAGAACATCATATGTGTATGAAGGTAATAACGATCGCATAATTATTTTAATTTACATAAATTAAAAAAGTAAGACATCAATATTTATTCGATGTAGTTGAGCAACCTTATTCTTATTGCCATTTGTACCCCCAAAACTGGAAATATATATACAATTCAATTTAATAATATTTAGGTAAAATGCAATTGCAGTTAAAACCGCGGTATCAAATGTAATAAGCATTCCAAAATGATATTTCGCTTCCAATTTGTTTGATATTTTCACATTTACATAATTTTAAATTACATTAACCCTTGGAGTACAAATAGGAATCCAAATCTCCAAAAAAAGTTAATAACAATTTACTATTAAATTCCTGCAACAGGACACTTTTGCTTATTTGCTTACTAGATTTTCAGAATTTAATTACAAAAGATGAAATGTAAGTAGTCTAAAAGAATTGTCTAGGTATATCTTTTTCTGTGTAAATTTAAGGGGAAAGCATTTAGTAATAACTCTAAATAGATCCATGGCTAATCTTCTTGTGTAAATAGTAAATGATACTCAGTAAAATTCAATTTGCTATTTGGGACTTTCATTTCTGAGTAGCTTATATAGTTTTATTCTTCTACTAAAAATTTATTATAAGTTAGTTGCCTACCAAATTGTATTTCTAAAAATAACATTACGAAATTAAAATAGATGTGAGAAAAATCTTTTTTTAACGTAAGAGAGTAATTTAATTTATATATAGAAGGAAAACCAAACGTTTCTTGTTCCTTCGATAGGGGATTTGATTAAGAAAACTATTATTAATATATTTGACGAAGTATATTTGATTATTTTAATTTTAAGGAAATCCAAAAATAACAAGTTAAGTTTCTTCTTTAATAAAAAGTATTTTATTACCTGTGAAAGCCCACTTGAAATAGTAATCATTTAAAAATTTAGATGCACCCACGTAAAGAAAGCAATTCAAATTTTTTTTTCTGTCAAGAAAAGGAAAACGAAAAGAAACCAAATAAAAGCAACAAGTTTATGCATAAAATTTTAAAAATTAATAGAATTTGATTATTTTTTGACAACAACAAAAAATTCGATTATATAGTCTTTCCTTTATAATTCGACTAAGAACTTTAATCGAAATAAACATTAAAACATTCAAAGTAAAATATAAATTTGAATAGTGACTATAAACTCTGAAATATCGTAAAACATTTTTTTTTTATTTAATGATATGTTATCTATATTGTTTTTAAGAAACGTTTTTTCAAAGATTTAAATCAATTTATTGTGGCGCCATCTAGAAAGGAAAAAGAAACAAACTAGTGCCCTTCTATTTTACTGTACATTTATGCTGCCATCTATCGATTAATTTAGGTATGATATGACTACTGATCTTCCGTAATTTAAACCAGTATTTATGGAAATTTAGAAATGCATAAATTTCAGGTCTAAGTATTGTATTGGATAGTAAAAAAAATTAAATGGCATACAGCAATACTTATAGATGTTACATATTTATAATCGTATTCTTCAAACAAAACAACTGTAGAGAATTATACATTTTTTTGTGTTGAAAATTATCTGTACTTTATGAATAAAATAAATAATAAGCTTAAATCACTTTCAATCATGTTGTTGGCTTAACAGTAGATCATGTTATCATCCCATTAATATAGTTCTGTATTTTAATGTCCAAAAATACTCTATAATAATCTTATGAAAAATACAGAAGAGTGAAGGTAGAGCTTGATAATTAAGAATTAGTGAGATTATTCAAAAAGTATTCTCAATATTATATATTCCTAAAAGTATCTATTTTTTATTATATTTCCATATATATATATATATATATATAAATTTTAAAAAATTTGTTTGAGGAAGTGAACATTAAAACAAACAAACAATTAATGTACGGCCAATGACATAATCATAACATTTAAATTTTATACAGCTGCTTCATGCCTCCTTCTGGAAATAAAATCTCACCTTAAATTTAAAATCTTTTTGGGAATTACCTTTTAATTTTAATGGAATCATTAATTTGAATAAATAGATTTTATTGCTATGAAAGCTTCGTAATAAGGAAGTATAGAAACTAACTGACTGTACGATTTCATACATAAATATGAACATAATATTTCATTAAACATTACATTGTTACTTTATCGTTAACATCTATGTAAAAAAAAATTCTGAATATCTTAGAAGAAATTTTAATTGATAATCTGATAAAATATATGTGTTCCAAAATGATATTTATGTGTCATTATCACATTTAAATTAATTATAATCTGAAATATTTCAGTACCTATCACTCCGTTTCATCTAAAATCAGGCATGAGGGGTTTACTACAGAATGGTTTTTCAAGAAAAATGATAAAAACAAAAAAGGCAGATTTTTTTTGGAATCATAATTTTTTATCCCCGATGCTTATACAACAACCTAATTTGGGAAAACCTTGGGCTTTTCCAAGGTTTTAAATCACCTTAGACCTTTCCATACACCAACCCCAGTTTTACCTAGGGCTTTTTATTCCCGCTATTGAAAGAATAATCTCCCTTGTCTGGCAAACGACCTTTCTGACCAAAAATGTTGCCAGAGACAAATATAAACCCACATTTCCCAACACCTCTTTAAACCCTTTTTAAAAATTTAAAATCATATTCCCGGAAAAAATTTAAAAAAAACTTAAAAAATGACTATTAGAATGATGATATAAATATACAAAGAAAAAAATTTTTTTAGGTTTTAATTTGAGAATTTTGGGGGTTTTACAGGAAACCATGAAAGTAAAGGGCCATTTTTCCTATTCAAACTAAACCAATCAAAGACCATTTAGAAAAGAAATCTAAATTTTAAGGCCACAAATTTTTAATTTTAACGGGAATTTTAAAGAAAAAAAATTTTTATAAGTTTTTTAATTTTTTTTTAATTTGTCTGAATTTTTTATAATTTTAAACAAATTTACATAAAATTAAGGTATTTTGCATTACATTCAAAAAATAATTATTTTTTACATATATATAACTGTTATAGATATTTGCAACAGCGCAAATTAACTTTTTAAAAAGAAGTTAAATGCAAACTTAAAAACAAAAAATGTTATATATGAAAAAATTTTAAAAAAGGATACATTTCCAGCCCTTTGGGAAATTTTTTCAAAACATGCCACATTACTCATTTTTTCTATAAAGATAACCCGGACATCACAGTTAGAGAAACATTTTCTGGATTTCCTTTTGGGCTGGAATGTCCACTTTTTTAAGTCTGCCCTTTTTTAAAAACTGTATTTTTCCCCCTGAACCCCCAGTTTCATGGGTCCAGAATTAAGAATTGAGAAAACCCTTTTTTTCAGGAATTTTTATGTCCTTTTGGGAACGGCCGGGTTTTTAAAACAACGGGAAAATTTTTTCTTGTTATGGGTTGGGGTTTCACACCTGCATCAGGGGATCAAAGAATGTGGGGAAAAAATTTTGGGCCGATTCTCAAAAAAAATGAAAAAATGAAAAAGTTCCCCATTTTTGATTTTCTGTCTATCGGGTGGGGGATCTTGAATGGATGTTTTTTCCCATTTGAGGGCCTCCCTTTGCTCAGAAAAGGGATATTTCGGATCTCTTTATAGATTTCATTTTTCCGTAACTTCAAATATAGGGGATGGTCCTGCCATTTTATGCCATTTTTTTTCCCCCATAATACGGATTTTCCCAAGAATTTTGGCAGCCTTTAAACACCCTTTGTTTCCCACGGGAGCGATGTTTCCCCATCGGGTTTAAACATTGGAAGGTAAGTTGGAAATACTTCCAGAGCTTTGGAATGGTTAACCTTTTTCGCTTTAAAAAAAAAAATTCCCAGAAATTAAATGAAAAGTATTTAAAAAACATTTTAAATTCCACTTTAAGAAATAAAGAAAACGCTGGATTGATTTTTTTGGTCTTCAATAAAAAAAAATACAAAATGCCTAAAAAAATTTGTCTCTGACCCCATGGGCCCTTTTAAAAATTGAAACGCGGCCTTCCACAGAACCCAAAACCCATAAGGCCAATTTGGTTCAGGGGGGTTATTTGACCAAATGGACCATTGTGTTCATAAACTGCACCCGTGGTGTGTCCTTTTAAAGGGGTTTTTGTTTAAAAATAAATAATGTGCGAAACGCCCTAGAATTTTTTTAAAATTAGCTACGTTTTTTTTCGAAAACCAACAGGCACCCAGTTAGTTAAAAAGATAAAAAGGGAAAGGGAAAACCGGGGTTATAAACCCTTTTTGTGTTGAGTTTCTCCATTTTTAATTGAGGTTTAATGAAAAATGTACTGGGGTTTAAGGATAATTTTGTACCCAAAACCCAGTAAAAGCTTCCCAGGGAATTATAGCCCGGGATGTTAGATGCAAGCCCGTCGGGATAAAAGCAGAAGTGCTAAAAAATTTTTCCAAACGTACCTAGGGAAAATGCGATTGAGATCGTAGGGGGGGGGGGTTTAAATTGGGCCCTTTGAAAAGGGAGAAGAGGGGGGCCGGAAATGTGAAAGGACGGGGTTCCCGGGAGATTGGCCCCTTTTTCGGGATTTGGGGCCTCTGGAGTGAAAAAAGTTTTTAATTTCTTTTTTTCGACTTTCTGTTTATTTTATCAAAAAAGACTGGAAAGGAATTTAAATAATTGGGAAAGAAGTATAGAAAAACCCCCGGCTAAAATTTAAAATAAAATTTTTAAACCCAAGGGAATTTTCCCCAAATTTAAAGAGAGCCAATTTTTATTTAAAAGGTTTAACCGAAAAATAAAATTTTTGGGAAATTTTTTAATCTATTGATAGGGAAAAGAACAAAAATTTGAAAAATATTTCTAAAAATTTTTAAATTATTTTTTTTTAAAGTTTTAATGTGTGGTTCTGGTGGGGGAAACCCACGGGAACATTGCGGTTTTATTATGAATTTAACACTAAAGTTTTTTTTGAATACAGCAAACCCCTTTTTTCTAATTTAAAAGGGTTATTAAAAAAAATATTTATGGGGAAAAAAAAATTTATATCAAAATTAAATAAGGGGGAAGAATAACTACCTTTTGAAATTTCCTGTCAAAATGGAGAATAATCCCCCTTGGGTTTTCAAAACGCCCTTTTTCTGACCAAATCCCCCGTTTCTCCAGAGAACCCAAAATAAAATTTCGACTTTTCCCCAACACCCCTTTTAAATTTTTATGTTTATGAAAATAGTTTTAAAACTGTTTTTTTGAATAAAATTAAATTTTTTTCTAACTTATAAAGTTTTTAAAAATAAAATTTATGCCAAAATTTGGTTTTTCAAAATTAAAATAAGTATAAAGAATTATTTACTTTTGGGAAATTTTTTCCCTGTTCAAGGGGGGAAAAAATTTTCCTTTCGGAAAAACGATCTTTAAAAAAAATTGCCAGAGTAGCTAAAAAAATTATCTGACTTTTCCCAAACACCTTTAATTTAAATTAGTTTATAAAATATAGACTTTTTAAAACTAAGTTTCTTTTTGAATAAAAATTTTAAACCCCTTTTTTGGTAACTTATAAAAAATTTATTAAATAAATTTTTTAAAAAAATGTTTTTCCAAACCACAAAAAATGAAGAAAAAAACTCCCTTTTTGGAAAATTTTTTTGCCCCGTTTATTGAAATTTTCAGTTTCGGGGATCGATTGAAAGGTATTTTGGTTTTTAAAGAATTTAGCTTTTCCCAAAGGGGATTTTTCATCCCCAAATTTAGAAATCAGGGTAAAAAAATTTAATTGTGGGGAATTAAAAAAGTTAAATTGAGGGTTTTTTAAAATTTCCAGGATTTTTTGGGAACCATTAAAAAAAAGGATTTTAATTTATATTTTGGAAAAAAAATTGAAATTTAAAAAAAAAAAGAAAAAATTTTATGTTTTTTTTTTAAATTTAAATTTTTTTCTAATATTTAAAAGGTTTTTTGGTTTTTTTTTGGAAACAATCGAATACTTCAAAATTGATTTGTAGAAAAATTTAAGCAAAAATAAAATGAAGAAATACAAAAGCCCCCAAAACATCCAATTTTAGTTTTTTTTTCAAACCCCCCAATATAAAAAAAAATTTTAAATTTTAAATTATATTTTTTAGAAAAAGATTATTTTAAAACCTCTAGAATTTTATGAGAATTTAAAAGTGATAAACCCGCTTGGGGGAGTGGGGGGGTGTATGGGTGGGGGGAAACCCCAAAATGAGCCTATTGGGATTTGAGAAAATTGATAAAAAATTTCAAAAAGAAATGTCTTTTTGAAAAGGGGGGAAAGAGGGGGGATTACCGGGAAAAGAAATAAAATTCCTATTTAATGATGAAAAAGTCTACTAGGTAGAGTCTGAAAGAGCATTTTTTTAAAGAAACAATTTAAAACAAAAAAAACCCCGTTTGAAGATGAAACTAAAGAGTTGGTTTTTAAAAAGAGTTTTTTTAAAAAACACAAGAAATGAGAAAATTTTTTTAAAAACCCTTTATGCACTTTTTTTTATGAAAAATTTTGTTTTTTTTATTTGCCCCTTAAAAAAATAATACAAATCCAATTTTTTTAATTATATTTTCAATTTTAATATGTCATTTCAACTGTATACTAATGTGTAAGTATTTTTCATAAATAGTCCAATCCTAGCCCCGAGACCAATCCCGGAAATTGGATAACGTAATCCCGAAATCCCGGGATCGAAAATCCTAACCAATGGGAAGCACCTAGTTTCGTTTTCGACTCGGTCTCAAGTAAGATCATGATCCAAATAATTTTAATTATCAAGTGTTGTGTTCCCGGACATATTCTCCGGAAAAATTGAGAAATCGTGTACCTCAATCCCGTTTGAATAACTGAATTGCTTGATGAATACTAAAAATGAAATATATTATATATATTTTCAGTTGATTTTGAAGACATAATTAATGATTATGTACTAGGGGTGATCCAAAAAAAAAAGTTTCCAAGCAGCAGTATTTGAAAATTATAATTGTGGATAGGAATATTGTTACCCAAAGCGGAGACAGGTGACGCTAGTTATCCTACACCGGTTGTGCGAGTAGATAATGTTAATATTCAGACCTGTAAGAGCGAAAATAATAACAAGACGGGTCTAGAGAAGTAATCTCGCACAGGGGTGCGAACAGCAATATGTTTCTTATGGACCAATAATATGTCCCCATCTGACATTCACAGACAAATCGTGGAAGTGTGCGGATGTGAAGCAATGAGTAGACAACAGGAAGCGAAATGGAGTGGGTGGAGAGAAGTGAAAAAAAGCAATATGGAAGCGAGTAGACGTGCAAAGGGGTTTGCAAAGGGACCCAGGGCCTCAAGGAGTCCCAAGATGTCACTATGTTCCAGCTGTAACTTTTATCTACAGTTAGGATAGCTGGAAAATATTTCTCTCTCAAAGGTTTCTTGCCCTGAAAACCAAATTACACTTAGAAAACCTTAAAACAAATAATAAAATACAAAAGAATTTTAAAATGTGTTATTGTGGGTTTGAATAAGTCATCAGAAAAGTAAATAAAATGTAACCCTCTATCTTACTTATAAGTACCACTCACTTTAAAATTACGTAGAATAACCATTTTTACGAACATTCTGGCGATGTTTAGCAGGAACACACTTTTAATTCCACTCTTCCAAGATACATGGCAGCAGAGGTTCTATGATGAGTATTTTGGTGGGGAAGGCGAATAGTTTTAAAACAGAAAATGCGTTTTCAGCTAACATTTGGATCGGATTGCGAAGATTGTCATTTTTCTTCTGAAAAAGTAGTTCATGTAAAAATGTAAGTTTCTTTATATATATTAATGAACACCTTAGAAAACGATTTGACTGTTTATTTTAAGTGAGCAGTGTATAAAATTAATTTTACATTTGAATTACTTTTTGGTACTTATAAGTACCGACAGTGCACTGGCTGTTGGAGCAAGAACTTCGTTTTGTTTTTTTTTCGTCCGTGTGGCTTATTATTGTTTCAAGTTGTGTTGTAGTCATGACTATAGTGCAATAGAAGTTGTTTTTTTTTGCGTATTTTTTAACTTAAACTTTATTTATTTTGCTTTTTTATTGTTTTATTTAAACGATTTAAAAAAAAAACTTAACTTTGCATTTGAGTTTTTTTTTGCCAAACAATTAAATGAAATATCTGTTCTTATTTCAAAAATTAACAGCAATTTAATTCCTTTACGTGTAATTGAGATTTAACAATAATATATATAGAAGACTTTCAAGGTGCTATTATTATTATTAATATTATTTTCTTTTCTTAGATTGTCGAGAAAAAAGATCAGTCTTCAAGATGCTTTGGATTTATTACAGAACCTACCATCTGAAATCAGTGATGTACTAACAGATAAATTTTCAGATGAAAAGAAGTCTCAATAAATAATCTGCTGGAATTTTCCTTAGATTCTTAAAATGACGATCAAGAGACTGAACAAGAGCCAGGATGCAGTAGTTCATGTTCAGAAAGTACACTATTTCCACTCCAAGATGCAGTACTTTAAAAACATTCCATCGGAACCTCACTCAAAATCTACAACGTGTAATGTATTTTTGTGTACTAACGAAAAGAAAAACTTTCTTTGAACATATTCAAATTCAGTTTATGTGAAAACTTTTTTTTTGCATAAAAAAAAAAAGTAAATGAATTTTTTAAATTTTATAGTTTTCAAAAATAAATATTTTGTGTTGTATAAAAATTTAGAATCTCCACTGGTTATTTACCATTTTTAAGAGTTGAAGCTCCGTTAAAAAGTCATACTGTCTTGTATTATGATAATACTTTAGACCTCTGTATACGGACGGAATTTTAAAGTACCAATTTAAAATTAGTTAGCTCTAATGAGTGTTTCTCAAACTGGCGTAGCCTAGGGGGCGTGATAACCATACAAGGGGGACGCGAGTATATTGAAAAGTCGAAAACAAAAGATTATTTTTAAAGAAATTAATAATTTACTGAAAGAAAGCAAAACAAAATACATTCTGACATCGTAAAATATAGATTTACACTGATATATACACTTATAAATGTATCAGTACTGCACAATATGTTTCATAATTAATTTAACAGTGTTTAGTTAAGAACAAATTTAATAATTACCAGTGACCCTATAGCATGCTCAAAATTATATGCAAAATTTAATTCTTATCTTGATAACTTGTACGGTTTACAATTAAAGTCGTATTGTAGCTTTACTTCAAAGTATATTATTGTTGAATTCAATACATCGTTATTGTATGGAGGGGCGCGATGAAAATTATGATTGAAAATTGGGTCGCAAGTATAGAAAGTTTGAGAAGCACTGCTCTAATGGATTAAATTTCTCAAAGTTTCCTTAGTATTTTATTTATGTATTTCTCACAAAACTTTCAGTCTAGTGATTCAAAAAAAACAGATATTACACGGAAAAGATTGCTGTAAATTATTATGTGGTAGAAAAAAGATTAAAGTAATAAAAAAAAACTGTTTCTCTCAACATAAAATTTTCATTGCTAATTTTTTTTCAAACGGAAAACCTGTATTATATCTTATTTTTTTTAACGCATACCAGTGTCTCTATTCCTTTTTGTTAGTTAATCAATTTTTAGAGTTTAAGTTAATGCCAAATAATAAATTATTTCTTTATCTTTACATATGGATTAGCATACATACATTTATTAGTTCAATATTTCATCCATAAATTCATCTATGAAATCATGCAAAATTTGTGAGAAATGGTTATTCCAAAGATACATATGTTTAGGATAAGTGACTATCTTAAAGAAAGTGTGAGATAAAATTTAAACAGGAATACAGATTCCATGATATTCAGGGATTCATGCAATATTGATGACTGTTGGTTTTTTCTTGCTCATTCTCTTCTTGATGCAATAGAAGAAGATGGTCACTATAATTTCAAACAAATTCAGAATAGCAATCATAGATACACCCATCCACATGCCAAGGAAACCTCCGATGTTACTCATAACTTCTATCATCTAAGAAAAATACAATAATAAAAAAATTTTAAATATTTCAATT
>BMAV01004448.1:0-34232 GCA_019973955.1 Trichonephila inaurata madagascariensis | reverse complement strand
TAAAAAAAGGGAAACCCTGGTATGTATGTCAAAAGCAATACGACGTACTGTCAATTATTTTGTTGATAAAAAATATTTATAGATGTTGATTACATTTACTCCCCGGTCTATATTAGGGTACGTATCTTAACACTGTTTATAACGATATAAATTTGAAGAAATACATATCTCTTGTGAAATGAGCTTAACATGCGAATTAAATTTATCATATAATTTATGACAATATTAAACTTATTTTTATCAATTACTTTTTTTTAGTCATGTGTATATGTAACTAAAATAAAACGTAATTAAATTAAATTAAAAAACAGTGTAAAATAATATTTTATAGATAATGCAAAATAAAGAATTAAAATAATGCAGAAACATGATGCATCGCAAATGAAAGGCATTTTCTAGAACAATATAACAAGCCTTTGCTATAGCCAACTTAAACATTCGCCATAAGTATTGCTAAACAAGGCGATAAATGACAAGATGTGGTAATCCATACCGGTTAACAAGCATTTGACTTACATTACAACAACAAAAAATGGTTTTAAAAAAAATTTAAAATGTTGTCAAGCTATTAAAAAATTTCACATTTATTTATAATATAGTAAAATAAGTGTTTTCTCTTAAGTAACCATTGCAATAGTTTTTTATGTTTAATTAATAAAACATTTGTACTTCTTAGAAATAATATTTTGATAAAGGAAAAATGTATATTTTGAATTATAAATTGATTTCTCAAGCAAACAAAAAATGAATTTCATGTTACGTTTAATTTTTCAAACACATTAATATACTAATTGAATAGTATAAGAATTTTTTTAAGCAGTTAAGAACTTAAAAAACACTACATTGCTTGTTTAAAAATAGTATCGTCTTCAAAGATAGCTTAGTTCTAAATTTTCCCTCAATGAATTTCTCCTTTTTTTTTTTTTAATTTTATTTATCATACATCAGGATCTAAAACATTTAACCGAAAACAAATAATTCATTTAGTTTCAGCAAATCGTACAAAGACGGGCTGTACTAACTATTGTTAGCCACTTAACCACGCCTTTTGGGGAATTGTCTAATATGATCATTGGATTAGAAACACGTGAAGGGCGGGTGATTAGCTCACTTGAGTTAACATTGGTAAATTTACAAATAAAGATAACCAATTAAAATTACTTTTCATAGTTCTTTGAACGCACTGCGATATAGTGAAAACTTTGGAAATTTTTATCGAAAAACACTTTTATATTGAGATTGTAAAACGAAATAAATGTGAATGTGTATTATTTAATTCATTAATTAATAAAAATTAGCAATTTTTTTCTAAGGAGATTTGATTTATAAATACGAAATATATTCAATCACTTTTGAAGGGAATATGTTAACAATTTTTTACATCCTAAAATTTATTAGACATTTAATTTACTTTTTTTAAAATTTTTATATCTTACTTTTTATGTAGCGTATTCGATTTTTTCATGAGACCGAATTTCTCTAATATGTTTTATATAATTATGTCAAGAAAGAAACCATTAAGAAGTTTACAAGAAAATATAGTAATATTGATTTTTAAGTAATATTTATGTTTTATGACATACATAAAATTACATACAGCTATTATACAGACATACAGTTATTATGACATGCATAATAACTTTCTTTAGTTATGTAAGTCATATTGTTTATTATGTATGCAAAATCTCACAGGAATCTTAAATACACACAAACATTTTGTATGTTTTTTTAGTAATACGAATGATTTTATATAAACTCTCTCTCTCGTTTTATTTTCATTTTCGTTTTTATCTTACATTTGCTACATCAAAATTGAAAACAGCAAGCCTGAAACTTATATTAGTTAAACGAAAAAGAAAAGAATAATTTCTTTAATATAGCTAATTTTACACTTCATAAAAATTACAGAACTGAAGAGATTTATTAAAGTGATTGGTTATATCTTCGTTATAGAATACGAACTATACAGGGTGATTCAAAACTTTACAATCAAATTTTGAAAGGAGATAGGGAATACGTCCGGAAACCGTTTTCCCACAAGGGAAGTATGGGTTTGATATCACTTTGTCCTTTTGTTGTATTTTGGAGGGAGAATATATATACAGTCGAACATCCACGTAACGAACCTCTATATTGCGAATTTTTCTGTATAACGAATTTTTCCTGGAACCAAGAAAATTTCACGATTTTCTTCGTTAAATCACCTCCCAATAGCGGAGTGTATTTTCTGTATAACGAACTGTTTCTCTTGTGATTCAACTTTTTTCTCCCAATTTTGAAAATATTTCCGGACATTTCAAGTTATTCTTTCTTGTAACACACTTTATGGCGGTTATAAATCTTGAACTGGTTTTATTAGATGCTTAGATCGCTGAGAGCAATAGAATTCTGGGCGTTTCATCCAAGAAGTACAACCTAAGCTCCCATTGTCCAGTTCACTGCTAACATCTTCGATATCCCTTTTCACCGGCAATGGAGTTGTCTCATGCCCCCATGTCCGTTCATTTGTAGCGTTGATCAGTCGCACTAATAGCTTCGTTTCTTGTAGCTCGAAAATGTTAAAACGTAAATGCTTGAGTATCAAAGAAAAAATTAATTCTTCAGAAAGTGGATAAAGACGTCAAAAGAAACTTTCCTTGCAGTTTTGTTTTCTTTCTTTCTTTCTTTTTTTATTTATTTATTTATTTTTTTTTTGATGGATAAAATATATAAAATAAATATATATTAATTTACAAAAAGGTGTGAAAAATAACTTTTTATAATACATAGCGTTTATGAATTTAAAATTTGTTTTATTTGGTTTATATATAAAGAAAATTGAAAGATGAATCTCTATATAACGAATTTTCCATATAACGAACTTTTTTTCGGGATTTAGTGACTTTGTTATATAAAGGTCTGACTGTATTTCAATTATAATCAATTCATTTTAACCAATCTGATTTGGTTATGAAAAATGTGTTTATCAAGTCTAAAATGAAACAATAAATATTCTGAAAACTTTAAAACTTACTTGTTTGACGGCAAACGGTACATCGTATGGTCTCTCTATATCATGCAATGTAGATCTGCCGTCAGTGCTGCTTTCACCGGAGCTCCTTTCATCCAATGAGAATACAGGAACTCTGCTGGTAGCATAGGGGGAAGGGAAATACAATGATGAATCTTTCGCTTGCACGTAGGTACCGTCTTGTTTCACTTCATACTCGGACATCTGCACAGCTTCTGTATTCATTTCTTTCCTAACGCTTTGTGCATCTATAAAACGAAACAAAATTTTAGGAAATAGAAATTTAGCTATATGGTATTAATATATATGAACTTATTTAAAATAATTTCGTTCTGCGATTTTAAATTAGAATTAGTTGGCCCAAATTAATTTAGAAAGTATCGGGGTAAAAATTTTCCTGTTAACATTAATTGGGAAAAATTATTATCTTACTTTCGTATTTTTAAATCGGGGACAAAGCAGATGAAATGAAATTATAATTTCAAGAATGTCTTGCTTTTGTTTTTTCGCATATCTCAGTTTTAAATACAAATTTTTAAATTTATATATATTCTGATATGTCGAAAATTTCTGCTGTACGGGGAAGGTGGATCCATAAAGCATTGCTTAACTTTAAATCGCTGGCCTAGTTCAACGACTGCTCTAGAAATCGTAATAGGTCTCCAGTTTATTCCAGACTCTTTTTGTATCTACCTTTGTTATGTCTCTTGAACAATTTCTTTCTTCTTAGGCTTTGTGGGTTTTATAACTTTTTCACGTGATTTCTTATTTTATTATACTATATTATTATTATTATTATTACTATTATTATTATTATTTATAATAATGTTGTTTTTGTTGGTTCAAATCCCCTTGTTGAAAGAAAGCCTACACCATTTATTTGACCTTTCCGCATAAGAATGTCAAAAACCAGGTCTTGATCTCCAAACAACTGTCCCAGGGAAATACCCCAGCAGTCCAGAAGATGAGCAGAAGAAGCAGAGAGAGGTAAAGAAAGACTTTACCCTCTGGACAAAGGTCATACCTCGTAGGTGATCGCTTCTAAAGCCCGCCAAGGCCGTCTGAAGAGCCTTGGATTTCCTGCACTGTAGAGATAAGCCAGTACTCTTAGCTGCGTACCAATGCTAAGCAAGAGGGTTTCGCAAGTCAGATTCCTTTTAGCTCTATAGGGGGAATGAATTTCAGAATGGCTCAAGACAGAGGAACTGGGGTTAGGGAGATCACAACCCCTACCAGCCAGTTCATCAGCTGCCTCGTTACTTGGCACATCCACATTGGACCATTTATAATAATTAAAATATATATATAATTAATAATACTCTACTAGAGAGACAGAAATCAATGGAATATTAAAGGTAATTGAAATCTAAAAATCAGGTATTGGAATTTACGAAATAGGGGGATACTGCAATATTAAAAATAAAATAACTTATGTAATTTACATAAAAGTAGGGTTTAATAAGTTTTGTGGCTATATATGTATACAGTGCCGATTTAAGCTCATTTCGGGCTTTGGGCGCTGAATTACAAGCTCCCTTGGCATTGGTGGATAGAAATTTATAACCAGAGAATATGATTGCTTATCCGGGACCTTCAGGGCCAAAATGTAGCCCATTAGAAAAAAAAATAATTGAATGAGATTTGAAG
Organism: Trichonephila inaurata madagascariensis; assembly: GCA_019973955.1. Classification (NCBI taxonomy): domain Eukaryota; kingdom Metazoa; phylum Arthropoda; class Arachnida; order Araneae; family Nephilidae; genus Trichonephila; species Trichonephila inaurata. The sequence goes on along the minus strand of BMAV01004448.1, from coordinate 29,575 downwards.
TAGAATTAGATATAACTTTGAAACGCATTTTTGCTTGCCGGATGCGTTGCCGACTGCTCTTTCATTGTTTCCAGTTCGTTATTTTCAAATGGTATATCCAAGATTTGATTCTAGATTGTGTAATTGCTTAGAAGGATTGTGCCAGTCAGCATGTACCCCTTTTGGTTGTAACAGATTGGTAGAATTTAAATCTTTGTAATTGATCAGGAGTGTTAATTTTCTCGTCATTAACTTAAGCTTTTTATTCGATAACTTCGAAGTAAATTTTTGTTTGGGATTAGTATGCCTTTTCCACATTTACTTTTGTAAACTAGATCAACCTCGCACGGAATCTTCGAAGTTAGTTACTCATCCCAAATTTAATGCGAAGCAAGTGCATATATAATTTGTGAATAAACACTAGGTCAATGATATAAAGATATGATCAAATTAATTATATATAGCTAGAAAAAAATATAATATTCACCGTTACTTGAGAAAATGTTTTATGTAATTACTCTTCAAAATATTACCTTCATACTGCCTGTCTCCATTCCTTCTTCGTCTACTTAATGCACAAACTACAATCAAAACGGATATTAATATAATAACAGTGACAACAACAGGAGCGACAATGGCCAGGTTGGTGTAAAAAGGAGCAGGTCGTTTGATTACAGGAGGCAAGGTATTTCCACCTAAAAGAATTTAAATTAATGCATAGGAAATGTAAATTTTGTACAAGTAATAATACGCATTATTTTTAATGTTCTTAAATATTCATTATACATTATTTAAATTATTGAAAAATTGCGGTTTTTTCGTATCTAATACTATGCATTTCAATTAATTTCCCTTTACTACATCAACGAGAAAACACAAGAGTCGGGAAAAAAGAAAGAACCTAAGAAAAAGAATTATTTCTCTTTGTATTTCCTGTCTTTCTCTCTCTCTTTAAAATATGTAAAAGTCTAGATATTATCTTAAAAAAAAGTTTAAAACGTTCATCCTTTTTTGTTATATTATCGTAGAACTCTTTTATATATTATCATAGAAAAATGCTTTCGTATCTGATACCACAGCCACTTTTACGATATTATATAATAAGTAAGTGTATAAGTAAAATTTTAGTTCCATACTACTTCGTGCAATCGTATGTACTCTTTCTCTTTTTCGTTTCCACAACGGTGGTGTTACAAATCCGATTGTAGTTAATACACTTTTCATAATAATAAGCAAAAATAAGTAAATAAATGAAAAAAGAGCTAAGGTTTCACTGCTTTTTTGGATATAATAATGCTGGACCTGACATAAATCCAATCGATCATTTGTTTCCCCATAGAAAAACCAAATTTGCGGAACCACGATACTACCTAGGATTACAGGACCATTTGGTGAGTGCATGGTACCAGGGCCGCTTTTCCACTTAGACACACTAGGCACGTGACTAAAGCATAAAAGATTTGGGGTGCAAAAAATGGAGGGCACAAAAAGAGAACTAATTAAAATTACACCAAACCACCGCCTGGCGAATCAGAAATGCGTTGTGTTTGTGCGTGCATGTGCGCGAAACTATGAAAAATTAAAAGCTTTAATGTCACTATGCAATCAAAATGATATTACAATGTAGATTGATTACAATGACGTCATTAACGATTTTGCAATGATCAAAGCTTGAAGAAATCCTTTTTTCCCCTTTAAAACACATTGACTCAAAAAAAGAAAAAGGATGTCAAAAAAGTAAATAGACAGAAAAGGAAATAAGCTTTGATAAATATGTTGATGGAAACTTACAAAATTTGTATGCTCTTTTAAACTGTAATTCCAAACGATTTCATATGTTTACTGTACTAATTCTCAAAAGGGTGGGTGGTCCGTGAGGCCGAAAAGGAAAAAATAAAAAAAAAAGTACCCAAAACCCATGCCACTATTCTTTCCTTCCCTTTCCCAGTTGCCTGTGGGCTACGGGGGGTTTTTTTGGTGGATATTTAAAAAAACTCCCCCCAAAAAAAAAAAAAAAAAAAAGGGAAAAGGGAAAAAAAAGGGGTTTTGGGAAAATCTCTAAAACCCCAAAACTACCCAAAAAAGTAAAAACAAAAGGAAAAGGGTGCTATGGAAATAGTGGCTGGGGGGGAAAAACAATTTAAAAAATACCTGGGGTGCCATGTGGGTTTAAAAAAGGGCCCTCCGGGAAACATATATCACAAAACTACTTACCCAACATCCTGTAAAATTTAAATAGTTTGAAAAGGTTTTGGATTTTTGGAAAAAAAGGGGGTTCCACTCCCCAATTAAACAAAATTTACTACGAAAAAGATTTTTCCCAGACGCCCCATTGTATATGAGCATGTGTGTATGCAAAACATTTTTGGGCGGTTCAAACACCCAAAAGTTTGAATGCTAAAAAATACATCATATGGTGAAGTGAAATCATTATACATATATTGAGCTTCATTTTTCTACAGTAACATAATAATGCATACACTTTGCTCTACATCTGTTCTTTACAAATCTTCTTTATTAACTTTTTTTAAAAAAATTTTTAAAACCTTTTTCTAAAACTGATATTAAAACAATTTGAAATTTTTTTTTTTTAGAATATGATGTTTCCTTAAGTTTCTGCGTTAAAACGGAATAAAATATTGCTTTCAATTGATTTGAAGAATCTAAAATCTTTTTTAGTTATTCGTCTTATTTGGGGCGATATATGTAAATGCATATAAAAATCAATTCTTGTAGTTTTTCTATAAGTTTAGTTTAGTGATATCATTTTCTATGCATTAGAAAATAATGCAATTCAAAAATATGTGATATATGGTGAATTTATTATGACATAAAATGGAAATTAGATCAATCCAAACAGTTTTTATGGTTTATGAATAAAATTCAGATAAATCTTAAAATTTTTTCTAAGGGATATAAAAGAATTTGATATTTGTTTTTCCTTTTAAAAATGCTGGGAAATTTTGAAGTACCAAATTTCTTTTCACAAGGGACTCTTTAAATTGTTAAAAAAAAATTATTTTGAATAATTAAAAAGTTAAAAAAAGGGGAAAAATACAAAACAATGAAAAAAAAATATAATTTATACCTAGATTATAAAACACAGTGGTGATGATAACACGTTCTAATAAAATTTAATTATTTTAACTTGCATAAAAATTTAAAAGCTCAATTTATAGCCGTCATAAAGAGCAACTATTATTATCTGAAAAACAATGTCTATTTTTTGAGCTTTATTTCTTTCTCATTATCAGTTATTTCTGAACAGTATCGTAATCGTAATAAACAACTTTAGAAATATTACCATAAAAATATGTGCTTAAAACAATCATTGAAGACAACAACATAATAAATCGTTTTTTTTTAAATTTTTAATATATTTTAATAATACGTTTAGGAAAAAGGGGTTTTCCCAAAAAAATTTTTAAAAGGGAAAGTTTACCAAAAATAACTTGTGGCGGAACAAATTTTTTTTTTTTTTCCCTTTTTTGTTCTTTTTAGGGTTTAATTGATTTTCTAAAAATTTTAGAATTTAAAACCCCCTTTAAAGGGCCGGCGAAAGAAGAAATTTCCCCGGGCCCGTTACCAAACGAGGGTTTTTGGGGGTTTTACCAGTTTTTTGGTCCCAAAAGGATGGACGAATGAAGCTGGCACCCCTTCCCTAAAAACCCCCAAACGGGAGGAGTTTAAAATTCGAAGTTTAAAAGTATTTCCTTTTTGGGGTTTTTGGAGTTGGGGAAGGGGGGTCGGGTTTGCCCCGGGGGGCCAAAGTGGTTCCAAAAATTCGGGTCGCGGGCCCCCAAAAAACCGGCGAAAAAAGAAACTTTTCCCCCAGGCCTCGCTCCCAAAACCCCGGGGGTGCGGTACCCCGGGGGTAAAAGGTTGGTTTGGGAGCATGTCATGATTTTGAGCCCATACACTAAAAGCCCGTGTGGGCCGATGCACGTTAAATCTGTCGGGGCTGAAACGTCCCCCTTGGTGTGGTGTGGTATTTGGGAAAAAGGGGCCAGTTCCCATCATCGGGTTAAAAAATTGTGGCCCTCCCACCCTCCCAAAAAATTTTCACCATCCCCAAAAATTAAAAAACAAACGTAAAATTTTCCCTGCAAAACCTAATTTCATTAAAAATCCATGGAAAAACTTAAATGAATCCCAAAAACGTAAAAATTATTTCTATTACAATTGATAATATCTTTTCAGTACAAAAAATTTTCGTATATAAAAAAAAACAATTTAATTTTAAAAAAATATTTTCATTTAATAAAAAAATACTTTTCAGCTTTTTTCGCCAGGGAAATTTAAAAAAAAATAGGAAAAAATCAAAATACTATCACCCCAAAATCAAACAATAATTTACTCTCACATAAACGATACCAAAACCGCAAATTTTATCTTTTTTTTTAATTGCCTTTTAATGTTTTTTTTTTTTTTTTTTAGATCCTTTTAGTATTATGTTTCCTGTTCTTAGGAAGCCTCTAAATGGTTTCAAAGAAAAAAAATCCTTGTTCTTACTGAATTAAAATGAAAAAGATCATATTTTTTGTTTTAAAAAGAACTTGTTCTATGAAGACTGCTTTTTAAAAATTTTTTGAAAATAAAATGAAAAAAATTGATGAAAATAAAAACCCCAAAAAAAAATAAATACTGAAACATTATTATGAATGTTGATGCCAATGAACTAATAAGCTTTCCTTCTTTTTTCCCAAATTTTGTTAAAATATAAACAGTAGGCCAATAAATCACCCCAAATGCCCGATTTTTTTCGAAAACCAAACATGTGCAGTTGTTCATTCATAAATATCTCGGATCTAATTAAAAAAAAAAACTCGGAGCCGAAATCACATACTGAAATTCAAAGTTTGTTAAACATTATTCAAAAAAAATTTTTATGTTAACCCCCAAAATTGGTGCCCCCCAAAATTAATATTATAATGTTCCAAACTCTGATCACACCGTTGTGGTCATGGGTATCAGAGAAGGGAAAGCACAATCACAAATATGATACCATGGGCCCTGGAGGGAGAAAGGGCGTGGTCAAGCGGCGGTAGCGCACACAGGAATTTTTCAAGGGCCGGGGGTTCAAAAGTTCCCCCTTCCTGTTTATGCCTTTGTTTTTGTCGAGGGGGGAACAAACAAAAAAAACCAAAATTTTTGAATAAATAATTAGCATTAACTTATAAAATTGAACATTAATAAAAAAATACTTAATTTAATTTTATGTACTAATATTTTGAAATTTTAAAAACCAAAAAAAAAAATCAAAAGGGTTTTGGGGGGCCCGGGCCCCCCTTTTGTGCCCCCCGAGTATGTGATCATGGTCCTGAACGGGTTAATGAATAATATTCGGTTTTAAATCTTTTTCCCCCCCGAGGTGGTATAAATAAACCCCCGGTAACACTGTATAGCTTAAAAATTTGCTTTATGAAATTTATCAGAAACTTCACAATATTCAAAACTACTTTGGTTTTTTTTTGAAAATAAATTCAGTTTTACAATTCTACCATTGGTTTCCCTTAAGATGTTAAATTTATTTTTTTAAATTTTCCCATACCCTTTCCACCTTCAATACATTTAGTGCAAAAAACTGTTTTAAAACCCCCCGGGCACCCGGGGGCGCCATGAGGGGGGGACCATGCCCCCGGGGTTTAACCCATCGAGTTCAAAGGGGCCCGCCGCATAAGCAGGGCGATCAAAAAACCAAAGTCCAGTCTTTCGTTCCTTTCGGTTTTGGATACAAAAAGGGGGATACACATCCTCCGTCATTCCATTTGCTAAAGGAAAAATTTTGGGAAAAAGTGGCGGGGCCCCAAAAAAGGAGCCGGGCCGGGTATGGGCGAAAAAAAAAAAAAAAAAGTGGGAGAATATAAATTTTTGCTAATTTTTTTAAATTTGCCCATGCATGAAACATATATTAAGAAACACAGTCAATAAATTTTTGGGAAATCCCCAACCAATTTTTTTAAAAAAAAAAAATCTTGCTCTAGATCGTGCCCAGGCCCGATGTTAACCACGGTAAATTTTAAAATTCCAAAACCCCCGTATGATGTTTATACATACGCTTTTGTGTGTGTGTGTGATCGTGTATACAAACAATAAAATAACCTATACAAAAACAGAACTTTCTGTACCTGATTTGAATAAACTATAAATAAAACAATTGGGGTTCCCCCATTAATCCAAAAAAATATTTCTTTATTTTTAAACCGGGCAGACCTTTAAATTTAAAAAATAAAATTATCAAAAAAAAAGAGAAATTTTGGAAATTCCAAAAACAGTGCTAATTTTTTCCTAACCATCCCCTTTTAAAATTTTTGCTGATTTTTCGCTATTGTTGCCATTTTGTACTAGGGAATATAATACGACAAATATAAAACCAAAATTTATTATTTACAAAATAAAAAATAATGTAATGAATAAATTTGTCATGAAAAGAAATGATTAATCACCTACAAGCCAAATAAGATGGCCCAATAATGTGTCTTCTCAAGAAAAAATGGCCTAGACAAGCGCAAAAACGCTAGTCAAAGTTCACAAAGTAATTCTGAATGTAAGAAAAAAAAATAGACCATGGGAACTGTAAATACACAAATGAATTTGAAACAAGTAATATAAAGAAGAAAATTTAAGTCAATTCCTACTTAGGTCAACGAAGAATTTTTTTATTTTAGTTACTTTTTATTATAAATAATTACAATTAATATAAATATGTATGTACGTATGACAGAATCACAATTTTAAGTGGCAAAATAGAAAGCGGTTTTCCTTGCAATTTTCCATTTTACATTCTGTGTATGGTTTTGTGGACTATTTTATTTTTATTAGTTACTATTTATTCATTAACGAAATTTAATTATTCCAATAAAATAGTATAGGAAAAAGAAATCACATATTTTCAGATATTAGGTCATTCCAGGTGGGATTCGAACCCACGACTTTTGGATTAGAAGTCCATCACGCTATCCATTGTGCTACAGGGACACAACGAGCGATTTTCCTTTTTATATATGGTGTTGACTATTATTGTTGCTTGTTACACTATTTATTCATTAATTAAATAGAATTAGTAAATTAATACTTAAAAAACAGTATTAACATCAAGTGTCATCCACTAGAAGTTTTAAAAAAGGATTTGAACTTGAGTGGACGAATAAAACGAATTTTATTAACGATAGAAAATTTGAACAATATATATAGGGAGAGTGTGAACTTATAGTAGAAATTGGGGGGAAGAAAAGAAAAAGGGACAGTGGATGATTTACCTTGTAAAAAATTAAGACAAATATCCAAATCACATTTTAAAAATTTGTTTTGCATTCATTCACTTGTTTGCCGGCTGGGTGGCGTAGTTAGTTAGGTGCCGGTCTTGGACTCTCAAGTTTGTGGATTCGACCCAGCCCAGGTCGAAAGTATTTTCATGATGCAGAAAAATTGACAGCGTCCATGCCGTATGATAATGCGATATGTTAAAGATCCCGTGAGTGAGTGAATATTAACATCGCACTGTTCAGCTACACGAGGGCTTTTGGCGACGGACCACGTAATTTTGAACCATGGTCAAGTGACGTGGACGACACCTGAGCTGGCACTCCTTCTCCTAACTACCACACCACACCAACGGGATGATGTTTCAGCTCTCGACAGATTTAACGTGCATCGCTGCCCTACACCGTGGGTCTTTAGAGGTACTGGGCTCGAATTCATGACATGCCTGCCATGATCTGATACCATGACCACTGGGCTACCGCAGCCCAAAGAGAGAGAGAGAGAGAGAGAGAGAAATAAAAATACTGGACCCCCTACTAACATAGGAGATCTAGAGTTAAATCTGACAAGATTAGTGACAAATGTTGAAAATATGTTACTAAAACACGAGGTTCATCCCACCCATTAAAAGCATTTATTTGCTTTTCAGTTATTTATATATTATTTGAATTTTTATTTAATTAACTTGTGTTTCTTAAATTTTAATCACTTTACCTTCACTACAATTAGAAATTTAAATCTTTTAAAGTTGTTCTATATCAGATGTCTCAAAAAGACAGTTAAGTTGATAAACTTGAAAAAATTCAATATAAGGGAAGCAGGGGTCAACTCCAAACCAAAAAAACATGGCAAAGGGTCTATGAGACAAAAAAGTTTGGGAACCTCTGATCTATAGTGATGAGGTCTAGAGATTTGACTGGTCAATACATCCGGGGAATATTCTCACTTTCCAGAAATTCGTCCACCAAATAAGCTCTAACAGCTGGTCTCGCGTTGTTATCCATTTAAAGGAAATCAGGGCCAACTGCAATCAGGAAAAGGTGAACGCGCGCGTAATGTTTCAATATCTCATCCCGAAACATCACAGCAGTCATAGTACTCTTTCAAGCACTTGGAGGTGTGTGCGGCCATCTGAAGTGATGCTTTCCGAAACTGTCAAGCCTACACTGTCGGAATAATCGATTTCTCGAACATTGAAGTGCAAGTAGTGGGTCCTTGCTTCTCTCCATATGAAAGTAGGGCGAGAATCACTGGTTAGGCATAACTGGGATTCGTCAGTGAAGAGAACGGTTGCCCATTGATCCATACTCCAATCTCTCTATGACCTCTGCACCATTTTAAGTAGACTCTTCTGTTAGCAGAACTGAGAGAGAGACACAAATAAAAGGTCTTCCAAACAGCCCTCTATCTTGAAGTTTTCTGGAAACCTTTGAAAGTCGGATTCCTGCTGCCACATATAATTCTCGAAAGAGCTGTGAAGCTATAGCATCTCTGCCCTGTCTTACTCTGTAATGGACAAATAACGATTTTCTTGGTCACCGTGGCTTTTCAACGACCTTGCCCAGGCTTTTTCTCGACGGAATCGGTATCCTGAAACTGTTTCGGAAAGTTCAACATGATGTTGAGAGTTGAATTGAACTGGCTTGCTTCTAGCCTACACCCAGTTCAACAACCCATTCCATCAGCTAAACGTTGGTAATTATTCATTTTTACTGTGTGAATTTTAACTTAACCGATTGCACACAAAATATGCATCTTTGCTAAGAAGCAGTATTTCTATATTTCATTCAAATATTTTTATGAAACTCGACCAAATGTTTAAATTCTCTTAAGTTTGAACACCAATGCAATATTAACATTTGCACGCAAAATGAACCTAACAATATTAACATCACAATGGATTATGTTCATCCTAATATACACACACATGTGTATTCATTCTGGTTATAGCCACATACATGAAGTTCTTTGCCGCTTTATTTTTACTTCTGAAGTGTGGGCTAAGCCCTGAGTATGTTTTAAAATACGATTTTAAATAACAGATATTAATCAATACGATAGAGTATCTTCATTGCTATTACAATTTTACATTTAATTTAATTTATGCATTCAATAATGAAAAGGGTTTATACCTCAATATATGCATCTTAAAAGTGTTTTTTTTTTAAATTATTATAACTGCTGTAAATTCTGCCCGAGATAAGATTGAATTTGCATTTAATTGCGTAGAACCATAATCTGAAAACTGTTTCAATTATGCAATATGTGTATTACTAAGATTGAACTATGCAGATATACAATATTTCGTATGCAGAAGCATTGATTCTTCCCAGTTGTGTTTATTACTACGATCATATTTTTTTAGAGTACATTCCCATAAATAATTATCTCTCAAGTTTTAATATTTACATATTTGATTTTCTATTATTTCATACTAAAAATGCGTGGGCTAATGATTAATTTTAACCTAAATTTATGTTACAAATTAGTAATAAGTAATTTCCCTGAAGTGGTTGAATTAGGCTTCGGAGAAATTCATTATTTAATTACATGTAGAATGAAATGTAATCATCGAGGGAAATCTTTTCCACTTACGCTAATTTAATCACGTGAAAGCATCGACTACTTTTCTTAAAGTTAGCGTGATTATTTTTTTAACTATAATTACACTCATGGGTGGTAATTAGTCATGCTCCCAGTAGTCTCTTAATCATATAGTCCTTTCATTACCTTCAAAAAATGACGCTGAGATACTAATTTATCTTAAACTTGGGAGTGGACTACAAACAAAAAGTAATAAATAGAAATTATTTGAACACATCATTTAACACTGTAAAATGTATTTTAAAATTTTGTATTCCATTCACTCGCAGCTATAACCGTATCACCAAGAATAATAGGCAGCTATAGCGATGTTTTATATAGGATGTTTAATACATTATAATTTTGTGTGTGTGTGTGTGTGTGTGTGTGTGTATTGTATCTCTTGTACCGTCAAGCTCATACCGGTTCATGCTGTTACAAGCAAAACGCAATGATGTGTTGCATTTAATTATGTTGAGTTATTAGAATAATATACATCTGGTATATAATTTGTGTTGTTTGCAACGATATGCTGTATTAAATAATTTTAAGTTTGCTCATTTTGGTTAAATATTTTCTTAATTGAATGTTATGCATTCCCTATTAGTAAATAAATAAATAAATACATGAGCATAGATAATAATCTTGAGCGAATACCATTAAATTTTACTATCAAGTTTCTAGTAACATTTTCAAGCATATTTTATACCAAATTTCCCTTAAATTGCTTCAGTACTTCTTAAAATATCCGCGAAAATCTAGTTGTTCATTTTGCACAATGCAGTACATTGCTTCTAAAAGTAATACACAGTTTTGATGCTCCCCATTCAAAGTATAAAAATAAAAGTAAAACATGTTATTATATTCTACGAGATACATTTTTCAAAGAATTTAACACTTATAATAATAATACACATTTAAACAATGAAAAGCATCTTGCAAAATTCTTTAAATTTTTACGCAATTTTCATAAGTTTGTGCTTAACCAGGGAGCAGCCGCGCGGGACACAAAATCATCCCGGGCTCACGAATTCTTTAATTCTTTGGGAACTGTTTAGTTGTGTTACTAAGGACCTTGCCAGCATTCTCCATTATGGCAGTCTTCATGGGGACTTAAATGAATTTGTCTCACATATCTCCCTCTTTTTTGGGACTGGCAATCTTTTTTTTTTAAAATTTTAAGGTACTTGGAGTAACTGAGTTCGACGTGTGACTACTTTTGTTCCAAAATATTTTCTATAAACAGACTACATTTCGCCCCATGAACGAATTTGAGGTTTTGATTGCTCTACTGTACGATTTTATTATGGTTTATAAATTTAAATGAACAGATTTTAAAGAAATAAAAGGGCAACTTGATTCTGTTGGATGAAGTTGAAACTGATCAATCAAGGGAAGAATCTGAAGAAATAATGGATATTAATCAGCGGAAGTAAACTTGAGAAAAGCAATGAGCGCACACACACATTATGGTCTTTTTATATTAAACATATGAGAATGAAACACTCACACACACACAATGCCACTTAATAGAGTCAATTACTTGTGGTTCGAGAGAACCGCAAAACAAATCAATGTAAGGTTAAAGTGCATAGTGTATGCTCAATAGTGCACATAAAAAATTGTCAGGGGTGGGGGTCCAGGGTCGAAAATCCACCATTCTCGTAACAAACCCAGGACGTCGTAATGCATGGGTCAACTGGGCCCGGACCCATGGCCTCTTCCTCCGTGAGGGCCTCGTTTAGTTCTCGGTTCAGTTTTAATAAGATTATGATCCAGATAATTTTAATATGGTCAAAATATTATTCCGTACATATTTTCAAAATAAAAGTGAATTTCAAACTGCATATCAACTGATAAAAGAGGTAAGACTGTATTACTATGTAATGACCGTAGTCCATGTAGCCTGTCTAATACCATAGACAAGCATAACTCATTTAGTGGAAATGCGAGCATCGTCGTGCCTATTTATTTGTTCCCAAATACCGTTTGTACGAGTATTTGACAATACATGCTACATACTGTCAATTTTAAAAAATCCTAGATAGGCCTACTTTAACATAGGGGCTAAGGCCTAGGGCCTCAGCAAGTCTTAAGACGTCCCTGATACTACCTCAATAAGACGTCAAACGTATTCTTTTTATTTTGTCAATTTTGGGAACAAAAAAACAGCAAAAAATGAATTATTGAATTAATAATTAGCGTTAATTAATAAAATAAATTGTTAATTATAAATACTTAATTAAATTTTACATATTATATAAATAAGATAATCATTAATCGAAAAAAAATCAAAGGCTATGAGGGGGCAGGGTGTTCATACACATCGGGGCGCCACTGTATATGCTTAATTTTACCTATGAAAATTAAATCCTTATTAAATAACAATCAATGGATAAAAAAAGGCAGTTTCATGAAAGAGTACCAATACACTTTTCACAACAACATCAAAAGTCAAACAAGTTATCTTGAATGAAGCAAAATGCCCCCATTAAAGTACATCATGTGTTAACATTTTAAAAGTGGAGGGATAAGAAAACTATAAAATTGAGCTAAAATGGTAATTGTTTTATTTTCCGAAGATGTGCATTGTTATTGCTCTGTGGCAATTTTCACAAGAAAGAAATACATATTCAAATGAGTAAAGATATACTGGTTTTTTCAAATGTATCAAAATTAGTACCAATAACTCATTTGATATAGATCGAAAAAAGAAATAATTCAAATTTCTTGAAATCAAAGATTTGCGTTTGGCATAAAAATGGTTATAATTTTGTATGAAGAATTCAGGTCATATTCCTGCTTGACGTTTTTGAGAATAACAAAATTGTTCTGGCTTTCATTACATGCTTAAACTAATCAATGCGATGTAATTAAAAGCATTTAATTCATTAGCACATGTTAGTTCTGACATAATTAATTAAAATAATTGAAATCTGAAAAAGATGAAATAAAAGAATCATTTAGAAATTTGTAATATTTTTTATATGTAATTTTTGTTATCATTAGTGTTCAAAAAATTTTTTATGTATCTGATTATCAGAATTTATATACAAAAACAATTAATTATTGCAAAAAAAAGTTCTATTAAATTAGATTGAATTATATATAATTATGGATCGGTGGATTAATATGATTAATATGCAGCTAGATCAGGTGAAATAAGTCAACATTATGCTGTTTTATGTAACAGTGTACTAAACGATGGAAAATTATGACCTCGAATATGTTGAAATGAATTTCAACAATCAAGATAAACAGTATAATTTAGTAAATATTTTATCTTTGTAAAATTCATAGCTTTTAATGATATTTTTCAATTATATTAAAAAAAATCTTAGAAACAAAAGTGTGTAATAATTTATTATTTATATCAATAAAAAAAATTTAATATTTAGATTACAAATTATTCATACTTTAAAAATACTATTTATATACTTTTAATCATTAAAAATAGTGATTTTAGTTACTATTTTAAATCTAACTGTTATATAATTAGATTAGTTTATGAAAAATGGCAAACAAAAGATTTAAAATAGGGATAGATCTGCAATTATCTTCCAACATTTTTGCTTGTTATTACTTGTAGTATAGATCAGTTTCACATTCTTTGAAGTAAATGCAATTGTTTTGCAACTTAATGAACATATTAGTTTTCTTTATTGAAATACTTAATGCATTTTGTGGAATAGATTGAATAAAATTGTATTTCTAAATGGGAGATCGATTTCTTAAGAAAAATATTGTGCAAAGAATTGTTCAACTATTATATTAGAAGGTGAATAGAATTAAATATTTAACATAGTATAAACAGTATTAAATTGCTCCTTTTAATCGTCAAATTATTATTATTCTAGATCTACTAAAAAACATAGTTTTTAAAGCTTCCTTTTGTGTCATTCTAACAAATATAATAAGAAGAGGCATGTTATTATTAAAGAAAAGAAAAATAATCTAGATCAGAATGCTATAATTTTAAATAGGAAAAGGCTGATAGGCTTTGCTTAAAATCAAAATCATTCCAAGCCTCTGCTATACCATATCAATAACTTCTAAAATAATAATAAAACGAACATTTTAATTCAGATCAAATACATTCTCGACTGTCCAATCAAATCATGATTATCTAAGAATGTTTTAATATTTTCACAGATATACGTACAATAGCACAGACAAAATTTTTTCAAAGGAGGGGTCCAGTTTCTCGAAAGTTCACCATTTTGGTGTTGTGCTTCAATACGCCGCCCAACATATTATTTTGATTTCTTCGATTTTCGGGTACAAAAACAATACAAAATTAGTTATTGAAGTAATTAGCATTAGCTAATAAATTTTTATTAATAACAAATACATAATTAAATTTTATGTAATATATACATAGGATTATAACCAACCGACAAAAAAAAATCAAGGGCTATGGGGGATGTCCGGACTCCTAAGACACCCCCCTTGTGTGCGCCACTGTATATGTATATATATTATTTTTTTTTAAAAAAATATTCCATAAAATAATATGGATTCAGTGACTTCCTTGATCCAATTTTTGCAAATATTTTCGCTTTATTTTCCGAATTATTAATCAATCACACTGAGATAACAAGAAATGAAACACAAGGAAATGGAAAAATAGCAGCAAATATCTTAAAGATCAAAAATACCTACCTACCCCCAGTGTCTTGGCGGTCACGGCATCGCTAGGTAGACCTTCCCCGACTTCATTAAATGCTGTCATATAAAAATGGTAGCGTGTTCCACATTGTAGATTTTCAAATGTGTGTTCCCGCTTATTACTAGGCACTTGAATTTCTTGCCACCCTCCAAGTTCTCGTTTGTAATGTAAATGAAATCCTACAGTTTAATTTAAAAGAGATTAAAATTGTAAATTGACTTACTTTAAATGTACAATGCTTTAAATGCATTGTATTCTTACAACTTTCTAAGACTTACTATCTTTCTTGATAAAACAATACTGCAAAATTTTTTGAATTTAGTAGTTCAACAGAAACATTAGAAATTGGATTCAAAATCTCAACCATTATGATTATTTCTAGTTTAGATATACACGAGCACAATGTTAAAAAACGTATTGCTTAATGTTTTTTTAAGGCTTGGTATAATGATGAAATTTTTTTAAACGAAGTAGAAAGAGCAACAGGCATCATTACAGTATGATATAATGTTCGAATTTTTTTCCTTTAAATTTTCTTTTTTCTTTCTTTTCTTTTTTTCTCTTCTTTCTTTTCTATTTAAATAAAAGTAGTCCAAAACTACGCCTTTCTTGCTATCAAAAAGGAAAGTTATCGAATGTGACTAGAAATTAAAACTCTAATAAATGCAAATTTGGCTGCATTTTTAAAATATAAACAAAATCTGATGCGTCTTGTATAGTTTTCAAAATAAAGGATGGTGAATATAAATGACTTCTCGTAATAGTTCTCTCGACGAAATTATCTTTCTCTATATAAAAAGAAGTTTTTCGTGATTCTGTAATAAATTTATTTATACATAAGGCATAATTGGTAAAAATGGGTCGTAAAAAGTTAAATTTACTAAAGAGGAGTTCCAAGAACTAATTTTTTTGGGAAAAAGAACAAATAATGATTAGTGTCCCATCTCTAGTGATTCTTATTAAAATAATTTGTCTGATTAAATTAAGGCATGCAATCTTACGAGAAGAAAAACTTGAAGATACACCAATATCTTTCAAGCATATATATGTCAAGGCCGTAGATACCGCCGTATCAATGATACTGGTCCTCCAAGCTTCTGGGGCTTCTACATATGTAAAAATTTGACACTTTTAAATAATCCTTTTCATTTGTTTTCTAAAAAATGACCATGAAGATATTTTTATCAGGGCCCTCTGAGGATTAGCTACACCAGGGATACATATATACTGAAATAAATGCATAAATTATAATGGCAAATAATTTTTGGTGCAGATATAATAAAATTTCAAACGTGAGAAATTTTTATTATGTAATGCACCTATATCCTTTCCTTTCTGGTGTATGCTTCCTGCTTACTTCTGTAAGCCCCCGTGTGATACTTTGTGTTGCACGGAGATTTATAAATGCTCTCAATAAAAAAAATGCACATTTAGCTATGAATGCGTTTATGTTAACAAATTTTAAAAGGAATAGTGTTTCTTGAAATTTTTCGAAAACGTTATTTATTTAATTACCTCAATTTTTACATTTATAACAAAAAAAAGAGCCAGAGTTTTTTTTTAATTTTTTTCTTTGCTAGCATCCTATTAACATAATTATGTGTGTGTAATTATTCTTTGAACTGAAATTATAATATAATAGTATTATAAATTCTGAGAAATACGTTAATAACATCATAAGCACCGAAAATACAGTTAGAAAGAAAGATTTTGTGATCATACAACTTTAAAAAATCATGTTGTGTAAAAAGTTATACAATTTTGAAACTGTTTCACAACTTTTGTTATCAAGCATGTTCTTTTTAAGTTAAACGCGTTTCAATTTTTGACACGCTAATTTGAACATTTTGTAGTTAAAAAATATATACAAAATAAACACAAGGTCAACACAATTAGATTTCTTGAAATATGTAGTGTTAAAATAAACAGTGTTTTAAGTAATAAAATAATTTGTCAGCTTAAAACCAATGAACTATTTTTTATTGGATTTGTAAAAAAAAAAAACGGAAAACCAGTTATTAAAGAACCTTTAATGTATTTCTACGTCGTGTTCTTAGAAGCTATTCATGCTATTGTAATTTACTAAACTATATTTATTTTACATACAACATTTATTTTACATACTATATATATTTTACATACAACTTAGATATAACGTCATTCTACGATTTATTTTTAATTTGAAATGTGCCCAAGAGAGATTTTTTTTGTCCCGAAAGTGATTTCAATTAATGTTAACTTTAATTTCTTTAGTAGGCCAGGGTATAAAGCTAATATTAAACACATATAAAATGAGAAAATCAAATAAGTTTACTAACAAAAAGTTTTACTTTTAAATTTGTGTGTTATTCTTTTAAATATTATTATTTAACTTTTGTGCTCAAGTCTTCTTATATTTTGATTCGTATGTATCCTAGCACTTCCCGTATAAGGCAAATTCTAATGGATTGTCTGTATCATATTATTGATTGACATAAATTTTAAATGCACTTATACCTTATACACAAGTTATAAAATGCTAATAATTAAAGATGAAAATTGAAATGTGTTACAAAATGTTTACAAGAGAAGTGATAGATACCAGAAAACATGAAAAGCAAACCAAGGTACAAAGCAATTGTGTTACATTCAGCACAGAGGAAATTTTTTTTTATATGTTAATAAGGAAACTGAAAATGCTTGAAGATGTCTGAGGCTATTAATATGTGAATACCTTCAATCGGGCTTGAACTGGAAGACCGTATTTCCCACTGAACTTGAATTGTTGTATGAGTTGTTGTCACAACATTCATAATTGGATTTGTCGGAGGGTCTGAAAATAGATTAATCAATGAAGAAGGTTTTTGTAAATTTCGTGAAACAAATTTAACTGAAAAAGTAAACATACATAGACTGTCTGAATACATAACTATCTTATTTCCAAATTCACGTGTTAGGTTAGAAATTTATATTCGATATTTGCAACAATTATGAATTAAAAGTTTAAAACAATTTTGAGCCCATAATAAATATCTTTTCACATTTTTTAAAATGAATTCTAAGGTTCCTGAAATAATCTTTAAAAATTGAGCTCAAAAAATCTATAATTAGATTACATTTACAAAGGGAAAATGAGAAAATCATCATCGAAAAATTTATTTAAATTTAATACTTATATGTTACTTGGCCATTTTTTAAAAAAATTATTCATTCCTTAATTATTAAAGAAGTATGTTCAGTAGTTTATTTTTAAAGAAATGTTATATCACATTTATGGTAAATATTTCTTACGATTCATTCCAGTAACTTAGTTACTAAAAGAATGTCGGTGCTATAAAATATTCAAAGTTGTAATTTATTGTGTTAATTAATATCATATACTTTATTTTGCTTAAAACTATCTGCATACATACTCAGAGGTGTATTATAAATTTTTGTTTAGATTTATGCGCACACTTTTTTAAATATATTTCTTTTTTCTCTCTCTCTCTTTTTTCATTTTTAATGCAGATATATTATTAAACTACATTAAAATTTACTTTGTCTAAACTGTTTTTAAAATATTATGCTATTAAATTTTTATAATAGCAGAGTAGTTGGGAGACCTAAGAAAACAAGCAAGAACCTCATTATTTTCAGGCTCATGTTTTTTTGTTTGTTTTTTTAAATTCAACGTTTTTCATATTTTTTCAGAAAAAATTCTAGGATTTAAAATAATTTTTATAATTTAATTTTTTTTTTTAAATAAATATTTTATGGTGCTTTTAGATAAAAGACAAAACACACTATCACAATTCTTTTTTTCTCTCCTTATACGGATGGATCTCGTGCTGCCATCTATTGAAACTTTAGGATACCATAAGATTAAAAAATTTTAAATTTATAAGTTTTTCCTCACATGATGACATATATATTAAAGTTTGCATCCCTTGAAAAAATTAAATAAAACAATTCATATGTAATATGGTAAACCTTATTTAAGAAAAATGTTTGCTATTTGAAGTTAATTATCTTCATATATTGTGTTGCAACATTTGGTTCACCATACTTTAGCAGATTTTTGTTTTTCATTTTTGGATTGAATTTCTCACAATATAAGACAATGACAGTGACATTTTTATTAATAATGTAATAATTCAATACAGAAAGAAAAAAATTATTTTAATACACATTTAAAAAAAAACAACTATCGTACTGTATAATTGTATATAAAAAATGCAAATATAAATATTCTATATAAAAAATGCAACAAAACACTGAATTTATTGCTTATTTTTCTTGGTTTAACAAATAATGTAAGCTTTTTTTTAGAGCCACAATAACAGAATATATGCTTTTTTTGATGAAAAAAAAGTGAGCACACTAAAAAAAACAAAAATACTTCCAGAAGAAGCACTACATTCTAGCTTAATATTGATGTGTTTTTTTAACAGATGGTAAAAAAACAGAAGAGAACGCTTTTTAATGTTTGTATTTAACAATTTGTTTTAAAGGGTTATTATTTTTCTTCAATATTATAAATATTCTGCAACTAATGAGTATTTGAATTAAACTCATAAATGTGAAATTTAAAAAACAATAGAAATTTAGATATTTCCCATTGTTTTTTTGTCTTGACTTAATTCATCAGATGGTGGACCTGTCCCCCTCTTTGGGGGTTGAAAGATTACGCTGTACGTAGTGACACGTTTGAGATTAGTAATGAGACACTCATTTCGAAAAGGGGCGGATTTCCAGGGCTTGTATGTGTATGGTTTGGGAAAATCCATGGATTTTTTAACCCACAAGTATCCTGCTAGTGGGCCGTTCTGCGGGGGCAGGAGGCAAAAAAATTTTTTAAAATTTTAAGTTAATTCTCTGAAGTTTTTTTTAAGATAATTTGTTTCAAAAATTTAAAACTACGAAATGCTATTTTATATTTCTGTATGAATTACGCTCAGATTTTAGTAAAAATTTATCATAAACAATAGATTAAATAAAAGTATGAGTATATAACTATGGCTTAAAAATATTCAAATTAAAACAATTTAAGTGTCGTTAGTTTATTTCTGTTTATATAAATATTGAATTTTAGTTTTGATGATCTCTACCAAAACATGAATCATATGTTACTGATTTCATTAAATGTAAACAATCTAATGTTTCAAATTTATGTCAATTATTTTCAAAATAATTATTTGACAATTTTTTTTCCAAAATAAATCGACTATTACTCAACAGTTACTTAAGTTATTCAATGGTCAGGTCAATTAGTTAAGAATTATTGTTTCAAAATAAATAACTAAATAATATTTCGCTTTGACATATTATATGAGAATTCATTAGAATGCAAAGTATTTAACAACTTTGATCACGTGATTTAACCATTCTTTCCTCTTCAAAAGGCAATTTTTGAGACTACAGTCGAATTTTGAATCACCATAAAATGGGGAGAGTTCATTTTAACCTAGAACAAATTTATTTCTCTTTTAAACATAAATATTTATGAAACTTTCAAAAATTACTGTGCGTAAAGTTTTTAAAAAAACCTAGTATTAATTTCTTGGATTGATTTTTCAGGATAATGCTTAGAATAGTGCAAAAATTGACAAATAATTTTAAAATTAGAAATTACAAATAAAAATTACCGTCGTATAAAATTTAAAATACGTCAAAACGACACAAGTTATAAGTTTCATGCCCTTTATCTTGTTTAAAATGAGCGGCATATGTTGCAAAACGACTATAAAAATTAAAATGAAGAATTGTTGAAGGTCGCAAAAGCAAAAAAGGTATTTCAACCTTTATCGAAACGGGGAAACATCAAAGGGGAAAATTCATCCGCTGGTTTTGAAGATAATATTATTTTTGAGTGTTTACTTGTTGGAAAGAAACCCTAACCTGTATGGCACGGGGGGTTTTAGGATGGACGCGAAACTTATTAAACATAAAAAAAGATAGTAATAAAACTAATTTTTTTCTGTTTAATTGAAAGGTGATTGTTCTGACAAACACAAAATCTTATCATTTAAATTTAAATTACAATGAAAATTATAAAAAAAGACAACACTAATTCATTTTTTTTGTGCGTTGGTTTTTTAAAGGAAGTGCAATTTGGGGATTCTGAAAGGGGTATGTTTTAAAATATCTGGAGGAAAACAAAATGAACTGTCCCGTGAGTGCTTGATTTTCAAAATGAAAATGGCTTTCAGATTTTGCTTTTCTTAATTTTTTTGTGAACACACTTTTGGTTTTGGCTGATTTTCCAGAAAAAAAAAAATTGATGCACACCAAGACAACTGATTTTTTTTTAGTATCTTCGAGAACAATTTTAAGTAGATACCCCAAAAAAAACCCCCCAAATTTAAAAAACCACACTGACACTGACTGTTTAATAATTATTTAGAATTAAATTTTTTTGGTTACTCATTTTTATTTTATACCTATTCTGATTGAAACTGAAAAAAAAAAAAAAATAATAAAAAATTTAAATTTTTTTTGTTTCCTTTAAAAATTTTCATGTTTGAAAAATTATAAATTTGTTTTTTCAAAATTTTTTTTAAAAGCGTTTTTTTGAAAATCCTTTATTTTTTTTTAACCCAATTTAAAATTTTTGTGAAAAATTTCAAAAAAAAGGCCCTTAAATTTTTAAATTTTATTTTCTTTTTAAAAAATTTAAAAAAATTTTTTGTTTAAAAACCCAAATTAATATTTTTTTAAATTTGAAAAAAAAAGGGTTATTAAAAATTAAGTTTTTAATGTGTTTTAAATAAAAATTATTTTTTTTACAAAAAAATTTTTAATTTTTAATAAAAAAAAAATATTTTTTTGGGAAACTTGATAAAGTCATTTTACGATTTTTTTTTAATTTGAAATGTGCCCAAGAGAGTTTTTTTTGCCCCGAAAGTAAATTTAAAATAATGTTTTTTTTAATTTTTTTTAGTAGGCCAGGGTATAAAGCTAATATTAAACCATTTTTAAAAATGAGAAAAATCAAATAAGTTTACTAACAAAAAAAAGTTTTACTTTTAAAGTGTTTATTCTTTTAAATATTATTATTTAATTTTTGTGCCCCAAGTCTTCTTTATATTTTGATTGTATGATCCAAAAGCACCCCCCCGTATAAGGAAAATTCTAATGGATTGTTTTGTATCAATTATTGATTGACAAAAAATTTTAAATGCACTTATCCCCTTATAAAAAATTTATAAAATGCTAATAATTAAAGATAAAAAATTGAAATGTGTTAAAAATTTTTTTAAAAAAAAAGGTAGATACCAGAAAACATGAAAAAAACCAAAGGGTCAAAGAAAATTGGGTGTTAATTCAGCAAAAGGGGGAAATTTTTTTTTATTTTTGGTTAAAAAGGGAAAATGAAAAATGTTTGAAGATGTTTTGAGGCTTTTAAATATGGAATCCCTTTCCAATTTGGGCTTGAACGGGAAGCCCGGGTTTTCCCACTGAATTTTAAATTGTTGTATGAGTTGTTTCACAACATTCATAATTGGATTTTTTTGGGGGGTCTGAAAATAGATTAATAAAGGGAAGAAGGGTTTTTGGTTTCGAAAAACTTTTTAAAAAGAAAAGAAAAACATACATAGCCCGTTTTGAATAAAAACCCTATCTTTTTTCCCAAAAAATTCAGGGTTTTTGGTTTTTTAGAAATTTATTTTTAAATTTTTTGCAACAATTTAAATTTAAAAATTTTAAAACAATTTTAAACCCAAATAAATATTTTTTTCAATTTTTAAAAAATGAATTTGGTTTCCTAAAAAATAATTTTTAAAAAAATTTTAGCCAAAAATCTAAAATTTAAGTTTATTTTTAAAAAGGGGAAAAAGAGAAAATCATCATCAAAAAATTTTTTTTAAAATTTAATAATTTATATATTTACTTGCCTTTTTTAAAAAAAATTATTCATTTTTTTAATTTTTAAAAAGAAGTATGTTCAGTGTTTTTTTTTAAAGAAATGTTATATCACATTTAGGGTAAATATTTAGATTCATTTCCAGTAATTTAGTTACTAAAAGAAAAAGGTCTTTTGCAAAAAAAATTTTTAAAATTTAAAATTTATTGTTTTAAATTTAAATACCATAAAATTTTTTTGCTTAAAAATATTCTACTACTCAGGGGTTTATTATAAATTTTGTTTAGATTTATGGCACACTTTTTAAATATTTTTCTTTTTTTTTCTCTTTTTTTTCTTTTTTTAATGAGATAAATTATTAAAATACTTAAAATTTATTTTGTCAAAAATTTTTAAAAATTTTTGTTTTAAAAAATTTTTTATAATAGCAAAATGGTTAGACCCAAAAAAAAAGCAAAAACCCCCATTATTTTCGGGCCCTTTTTTTTTTTTTTAAATTTAATTTTTTTATTTTTTTTCAAAAAAATTTGGGATTTAAAATAATTTTTATTTTTTTTAATTTTTTTTTTAAAAAAATTTTTTTAAAAATTTAGATAAAAAAAAAAACACACCTTTTTTTCCCTTATAGGGAAAGGTTTCCTGCTGCCATCTATTAAAATTTTTGGGGATACCATAAGATTAAAAATTTTAAATTTATAAGTTTTTCCTCAAGATGCCCTTATATTAAAAGTTTGCACCCCTTAAAAAAATTAAATAAAAAAAATTTAAAATATGTAATTTTTGGAAACCCTTTATTTAAAAAAAAAAATGTTTGCTATTTGAAGTTAATTTCTTAATTTTTAAGTTGCAACTTTTTGGCCCACCATATTTTTAGAAATTTTTGTTTTTTAAATTTTTGGATTGAATTTTTTAAAATTAAAGACAATGAAGCTTTAATTTTTATTAATAATGTAAAAATTTAAAATTACAGAAAGAAAAAAAATTTTTTTAATAACTTTTAAAAAAAAACCCTTTTGTACTGTATAATTTTTAAAAAAAATGCTTTTTTCTTATAAAAAATTTTAAACAAAACATTTAAATTTTATTGCTTATTTTTCTTGGTTTAACAAATAATGTAAGTTTTTTTAAAAACCACAATAACAGAATAATGTTTTTTTTGATGAAAATAAGTGGGCACACTAGAAAAAAAACAAATCCCTTAGAAGAACCCCATACTTTCTAGCTTAATATTCTTTTTGTGTTTAACAGATGGTTTTAAAAAACAGAAGAAAACGTTTTTTAATGTTTGTATTTAACACACTTTTGATTTAAGGTTATTATTTTTTTTCCCAATATTTTTAAATTTCTGAAACCCAAGGGATATTTAAATTTTAAACTCTTTAAATTAAAATGTTAAAAACAATAGAAATTTAGATATTTACCATTGTCTTTGTCTTAATTTTAACCCATCAGATGGGGACCTGTTCCCGTCTTTAAAGGTTTGGGGAACGATTACGCTGTACGTAGTGACACTTTTGGGAGATTAGTAATGAGACACTCATTTCAAAAGGGCCCGTCGCAATTTCCGGGTCTTGTATGTTATGGTTTGGAAGACCCAAAGGGGATTTTGTAACCCACTTAGTATCCTGCTGGGGGCCGTTCGGCAAAGGGGTGGGGGGCAAAAAAAGTTTTAAATTATAAGTTAATTCTCTGAAGTTTTTGAAGATAATTTTTTTCACAAAAAATTTAAAACCCCACAAAAAGCTATTTTATAAATTTTTGTATAAAATTTCGCTCGATTTTAGTAAAAATTTATCTTTAAAAAAAAAGATTAAAAAAAAATTTTGAGTTTAACTATGGTTTAAAAAAAATTTCCAAAAAAAAAAAAATTTTAATTAAAATTCGTTTGTTTATTTCCCGTTTATATAAAATTAAATTTTTGTTTTTTATGATTTCTTTTCCAAAAAAATGAATCATATGTTATTTATTTCATTAAATGTAAAAAAAAACTTTAAAGTTTCAAATTTATTTGTTTTTAAAAAAATTTTTGACTTTTTTTTTTCCAAAAAAAAATCGACTATTAATCAACAGTTACTTTAAATTATTTAAAGGGCAGGTTTAATTAGGGTTTAAAATTATTTTTTCAAAATAAATAACTAAATAATATTTCGCTTTTTAAAATTAATGAGAAATCATTAGAATGCAAAAAAAAATTTTCCCAACCGATACGTGATTTAAAACCTTTTTTTCCCTTCAAAAGGGCAAATTTTTTTTTTATTTTAAATCAAATTTTTTTTTCCCATAAAATGGGGAGAGTTATTTTTTTAGAAAAATTTTTTTTTTCATAAAAATTTAATGAAAATTTAAAAATTTTTTAAATTTTTAAAAAGGGTTTAAAGGATTAAATTTTTCAGGTAATTTGAATTTTAAAAAACAAATTTTTTTTTTTAAAATTTAAAATTTTAAAAAAAAAATTTTGGGGTTAAAATTTAAAAAAAACCCGAAAAATTTACCCTTTTATTTTTTTAAAAAAGGGTTTTTGGGGTTTTTAAAACGCAAAAAAATTTAAAAAAAATTTTTTAAAAAAAAATTTTTAAAATTAAAAAAAAATAAAAAATTAGCGGTTTTTTGAAAAATTTAAAATTTTTGGGGCATAACCGGGGCAAACCCGGTTTAATTTATGGGCCCTGGGTTTAAGGGGGTGGCCCCGGGCTTTTGTTTCAAAAAGATATAAAAATTAAATGAAGAAAGGGGGGGGGTCCTTACAAAACAAAAATCTATTTCAACCCTTTTAATTAAAAAAAAATAAAAAAAACAAACAAATTTATTTTTTGTTTGGGTTTTTAAAAATAATTTAATTTAATTTTAGGGAGTATTTTAAAAAAATTTGGGGGAAAAACCAAAAGGAACCCGTATGGAGGTTGATTTTGAAGAAAATGGCCGGAAGTTCTTTTTGAAACTTTTTGGAAAAACAAAAATTTTTTTTACTGTTTTAAAAAAAGGGAAAATTATCCCCCAAAACAAACCAAATTCCCTTTTTTATTCTTAAACCCCTTTTAAATTAACAAAAGGAAAATAAAATTGAAAAACCCCTTCATTGTTTTTTTTTTTAAAGGAATCATTTTAATTCCAAAAATTTAAGAAACTGAAAAAAAAAAATTAAAAAAAAATTCAAAAGTCCATTTTTTAAAATTTTTTTCCTTTTTTCCCCAAAATAAATAAAAATTTTAAAAATTTTTTCCTTTTTTCCATATAACCTTTGTAACATTTTTTTTTTTTCAAATTTTTGTTAAAAAAAGGAAATTTTGCACATAAATTTTTTTTTTTTTCGATTTGGTTTCCCTCCCCTTGGGTCAACCCCCCTGGATGCCCCCAAAAAAAACTTTTTAAATTTTAAAAACTTAAAAAAATTTTTAAATTTTAAAATAGGGGGTTAAATTTGGAATTTAAATTTTTCCTTTTTTACTCTTTTTTAAATTGGATTTTAAACTTGAAAATTTTTTCAAATAAAATTAATATATTTTAAGGTTCTAAAATTTTTGCTTATTTAATAAATGGTTTGCTTTTCTTTTTCCACTTTAACCCCCTTAAATTTTTTTTATATTTATTTAAGACCTTTGGCCCTAAAAAATTTAAAGTAAAAACCACGGTTTCGGGTTTTTTAAAAAATTTTTTTTCCCCCAAAAAATTTTAAAAACCTTTAATAAGGTTTTTTAAAAAAAAATTAAATTTAAAAAAATTTTCAAAATTTTTGTTTTGGGGGAAAAAAGTTTTAAAGTTTTTTTTTTTGGCAAAAAAACATTAAAGGTTTTTTTTTTATTAGGAAAAATTTTTTTTGGTTTTCTTGTTTTCCCCCAAACCCCCGGGTTACAACCCCCCCCCCGGGAAAAAACACAAACAAAATTTAGGGAAAATTATTTTAAAACGAAATCCGGGGGGAAACGGGTACCCCCCCAAACAAAAACAAAAAAAAAGTAAAACACTGGACAAAAAATTGGGAAAAAAAAAAATTCCCCTGACGGTCGGTTTTAAAGGGGTTTCCCACCCTTTTGGAAATGTTTTTTTTAATTTTTTTTGACAAAAAAATGTTTTTTTAAATTTTGCTTTTTTTCCAAAAATTAAAATTTTTTTGAAATTTTTAAAAAAACCTTTTTTTTTAGTTAAAAAATTTTAAAAAAATTTAAGGAGAATTGGGTTTTGTTATTTTTAAAAGGTGCAAAAAAAATTAAATCAAAAAATTTGATGGAAGTTTGTAGGGGAAATTTTCCCCTTTTTTATTTAAAAATTTTTTAGGGGGCTTTTTTTTGTTTTAAGTTTATATAAAAAATAAAAGGGAAAAAAAAAAGGGGGGAAAAACAAACATTTAATCATAGAATAAACAAAAAAAAAAAGTATTTTTTGATGTTTTTCTTTTAAAAAACAGCCAAAAAAAAAATAATAATTTTAAATTTTTTCCCAAAACAATTTAAAAAAAAAAATTAAAAAAAAAAAAATTCCAAATTTTAAAAAAATAAAATAAAATAAAAAATTAAAAATTAAAAAAAAAATAAATTTTAAAAAAATGATATTAACAAATTTATTTTGAAGACGATGCTTGAATTTAATTAAATTTTAATCACTGTATATACCTTTTCTTACTCCATTTAATATTTCACTTTTCATTTTCGAAAAAAAATAGTGTTTCTTATTTAAAAATTTCGTGAATTTGAATGAAGCTTACATGAATTATACATTTTTTAAAAACAAAAAAAAAACAAATGAAAATACTCATTGAAATAAATAAAAAAAAATCAATGATCAAAAAATTTTGTTTTTCATTACCTTGCCAAGTCACCCCAGAGGATGCGGGGCCTATGGGCATCTGCCTTTAAACATCCAATGGTGGGCCACCAGGAACCATAATTTTTAAAAATTATTATAAAAAGATTTTGAAAAGGGGTATTTGAAGAACCGAAAATTAAGGGAAAAAAAATTTTTCAGTTCAAAATAAATAATTATTAATTCAAGAACCATTTATAATCTAAGTAATCTAAGTAAAAATTAATGTATTAAAATGATAATTTTTTAAAATAATTGTATTTCCGGGTGAAATATTTATTTGTAATAGATAAAAACTCAATTTCCCGAGTATTTATAATATTACATCTATAAAAAATTTAATTTTTTTGAAAAAAAACCTTCATAATGAAAAATCCATTGTTTTTTGGGTTTTATCATGAAAAAAAAAATAAAAATTTTTTAAAATTTAAAAAGACTTTTGGGACATTTTAAAAAATTTTTTTTTTTTTTTTTAAAAAATTTTACTTTAAACATTTTATAGGAAAAATTTTTTTAAAAAAAAAGATACCCGATGAAATTTTTCCATAATTTTTCACGAAATTTTAAAAAATTTAAAAATTTTTTAAGAAAATTTGAAAATTTTAAAATTTTAATTTTTTTTAATTATTAATTTTTTTCCTTTAAATTTTTTTAAAAATTCTTAAGGATAAACTTTGAAAATTAGGGGGTTGATTTTAAAAATAACCTTTAAATTTGTTTGGGGGGGAAAAAAAATTGATATGCATGCTAAAATTCAACGAAAAAAAAATATCTTCTTAACATTAATATATTTTTTAAAATATTAAATTTACAGCAAAAAGTATCCCTTTAAATTTTTTTAAAAATGCTTTATTATAACAACAGGGGAAAAAAGGAAGTGATTGGTAAATAATTGAAAAAGGGGAAAATTTGAATGCAACCAAATGAAACAAAAACACAAACTGAGAAAAAACCCCTTTTTAAAATTTTTTATAATTTGAAAAAAATAATTATAAAAGTTTAAATAAAAATTAAAAATAATTTTAATGTATTAGTTATATATATTTTTAAAATAAATTTCATTTTCTTTTTTTTTCAACCAAAACCCTTTTTTTTAATGATCAATTTTTTTGAGAGTATTAATTGCACAAAAAACCCAAAAAAAATGTTAACATTTTTTTTGTCATGCGGAAATGTTAATTTTTTTTTAAAATAATATTGAAATTTTAAAATTTTGGGTGAAAAAAAAAGAGGAAAAAGAACTTGGGAAATTTAATATAAAATGCTTTAATTTTTAAAAGTTTTTGCTTAACAAAAAAAATTATTGTTACGCCTCGGTAATATCCTGCTTTTTTTTATTACAAAATTATTTTTTTTTTATTTTTTATTTCCTTTTTAAAAATAATTTTTTTTATCAAAACGCTTTTTAATTTTTTTTTTTTTTAAAAAGGGGCGTGGGCCAAAATTCCTTAATTTGTTAATTTACATTTTTAAAAGAAGTTCTATCCAAAATTTAACCCTTTTCCCACATGCAAAGGAAAATATCAATCGAAAAATAATAAGCAAAAAAAGATTTTTAACAAAAAAAACAATTTTTTGGGCATTTTGAGGAAATTCCTTTTAAACCCCAAAAAACTAGGTTTTTCAAAATTAAAATTTAATAAACCCTACCAGTTGTTGTGGAAATTTGATAATTTTTTTGATTAAAAAAAAAGTTTAATATTAAAAAAATAGGGAATTTTTTTATTGAAGAAAAATAAATATTTAAAGGGGCTTTGTGTATCACGGATTAATGTAGTTAATTTTTTAAAGAGATAAAAGATGATTTGTGATGTTTTACCGGGAGCATTAAGTTTAAAAAAAATTTATAAAAACATTTGATCTCGAAAATGTGATGAAATTCATTTGTTTTTTTTTATGTCCTTATAGTTTAAAAAACCAAAAAACAAAAAAGACTTTGGGGGATCAAAACGTTTTTTTGGAAAAAAAAAAAAAAATATTTTCCAATTAACTTTTTAAAAAAATTTTTTTTTTTTCAAAACAAAAATGATTTTTAAACAAAAATATAAAATAAAAAACTGAAACTACTTTTGGAAATTTTTCATTGGTTTTCAACGTAATTTTGTTTTATTAAAAAAAAATTTAGAAATTTGGAAAAAACTTTTAAAAACCTTCGATTATTATGTTATTTTAAGGAAAGCCCCCGTGACAATAAAAGCAATTTTTAAAAAATTTTTTTATCATTTAAAATGGGTATTTTAATGGGTCAGTAATTAAAGGTAAATAGAAAAAAGCAATTTTTTAAATGGGCCGTTTCCCCCAGGAAGAAATTTTTTTAAAAGCCTTCTTTTTTTCAAATTTTTTCTTTTAGTTATTTAAAAAAAGCAAAGATTTTTTTAATTTTACATTAAGTTTTGTTGGGGTTCGACCCCGGAACCGTCGGTGGATTTTCATGATACAAAAAAATTTAAAAAGCCCAT
>BMAV01004447.1:0-110924 GCA_019973955.1 Trichonephila inaurata madagascariensis | reverse complement strand
TTTAATTTGTTAATTATTTTAAAAAAATTGAAAAATAAATTAAGTAATTTTATTCTTTTTTATTAAAATATATCCACGAAACCAAATCTGTTTGGGAGAAAAGAATAAAAAGGGTTTTTTTCGCCGATGTTTAAATTTGTTAGAAATGAGAAAAACTTCTTAATTTTTTTCATGGTATTACAATCAAATGCATCATTGAACAGTATAATGTTTAGCAAATTTATTGTCTTAACTTTTCCGATTTTAAGAAAGTTTGAAACAATTGTAATATCGTTTAGAGTGGTCATTTCATCTCGA
The DNA here is from genome assembly GCA_019973955.1 of Trichonephila inaurata madagascariensis. Taxonomy (NCBI): domain Eukaryota; kingdom Metazoa; phylum Arthropoda; class Arachnida; order Araneae; family Nephilidae; genus Trichonephila; species Trichonephila inaurata. Next base: position 110,627 of record BMAV01004447.1, on the reverse strand, counting down.
TAAAACTACCAGACTAAATGAAATTTATTTTCTTAAACAAGAGCTTAGAAAGAAAATAGAGGAAGGTATTTTACCACTCTAAGGAGGAATCCAAAACGCTTCTTCAGTCACAATCACAACGTGAATGATCAATATTCGTAGTTTGTGAGTAATATCTGTTGTTATACTCTAGATCGTAAGTACCATCTGTATTTAACAACTTCCATTTTTTTCCATCGTTAGCACACAAATCTATCATCAGTCTCCATTAGCTGCTTCACGTCGTGTTTTAGAGTTAACAATTAAAAATTTTAATTATGTCGTCATTCATTTTCATTCATAATGAAATTTAATGTTTATACAGTTTTAACCCTTTAGCGGGCAGTAGCTAATACGTCTAGCCACATATTAAAATTTTTTTCTCAAAGCGGGTGTTGGATATTTAGTATATCTATATGCGTTGATTGAAGCTAAAACACATAAAAATTAATACGGATGGTAGTACGATACCTTTTTTTGCATTTCATATCCTTTGACGGGTAGTTAAAAACAGTTTTTCTCGGTGTAAATCTACAAATTGTATTTTAATTATTAAAAATAAAATTTCTGATCTTTGAAAAAAATTTCGTCATGTGTTAAGTATACTTTTCTCTCATCTGAATGAATTAAACAATTGTACAATTAAAAAAAAGGTTTTATTTAGGTTTTTGGAAACCTTTAATATGTGGATAGAGGTTCTATCCACTGCCCACTGGAACAGAAAAATACCTAGAAATGTTCGCTTTTCCTGTACTCGAGAGAGAGCAATTAAAAAATCACGTAAAATAATTTAAGTTGGGGTAAACTTGTTTACAAATGTGGTACAAGATTCTCGGGTTCGAAAATCTTTCATTACAGCTTTCCTGCTCGGAGCAAACGTTTGCATATTATTAAGTTCCACAGTAAATAGCTCATCAAATTTGGGAAATTAATTTAAATTTTCAAAAATATTACTTTATTTCTAACTTTTCATACTAAAATTAAATAAAATATAAAATGTGGATATATACCGTTCAATGTATATTCTACGTATTCTATATATTTTCTAAGTAAGTATTCTATGTTGTACAATTATTCTATATTATTAAACTACACTTATACTTTGTATTTAATTGTTATTGAATAGTTATTACATAAATGCTAATTTTTCATAAAAAAGTTTATTGTAAAATGATTCGTTTTTTCTGTCCTGAAAAGTAAGTTAAATGTCGTAAATGCGCAGTGGCTATAACGTCTAGCCACCACCCAGGAATAAAACCCCTGATTAGATATTTTTTTTGTGACTAAATAATGTTTATAGAAAATGAGAACATTACATTTATCAAGTACTTTATCACAGAAAATTGTATTTTAGCTGTGTGCCCATTAAAGGGTTAAAGCGCTGTATGTAACAATATGTAATAAGCCGAGAAACCGGGTGGCCATGGTAGCTTATTGGTTATAGTTATGGACTCGTGACCTGCGTGTCTGGTATTCGAGTCCTGGTATAACTGAAGACTTGCCGTGTAGATGGGGCCGATGCACGTTAAATATGTCGAGGCTCTACGTTCTCCCGTTAGTGTGGTAGTTAGAAGATGGGGATGTCATCTTAGTCCTCCACTTGACATCCTCGTCGCTTGATCGAGGATAAAAATTACATGTTCCGTCGCCAATAGCCCTCATGTTGCCTTATAGTGCGGCGTTAATAAACTCTTACTCACCCAAGAAACCAGAGTTTATTAAACTCACTATTTACATAAATCTTTTCAAATGGAACACACACCTATTGGTATTTTTCTTTACTACAGAAACACAAAATACACTGACGGAAAAAAATATCCCAGCACCAAGAAAAAATTATTGTACAGTAATGAAATTTGGACATTCTAATTGTCTAGTTAACATGTTTAATTGATTAAATTTTCAAGATCACAGGTTAATTTAAGCTCAAGAAAATGCACTTCAAATGAGAAAATACTGTTACATTAATAGCCGGTGTAACTTAGAATTTTGACTGTAAGCGTGCATGCATTGTGTCCCACAGGTGTCAAATGTCACTTTGTGGTATGGAGTTCCATGCTTGTTGAACTTGTTGTGTCAATACTAGGACGATGATGCTGGAGTTATCACCCAATGATATCCCAAACGTGCTCAACTGGAGACAGATATCGTGATCTCGCAGGCCAAGGTAACCTGTCAACATTCTGTAGAGCACGTTGTGTTACAACAGCGGCGTGAGGGTGAGCGTTGAATGAACAACTTGAATCAAGATATGGAACTAAGAGTGGCTGTAACACTGAAGGCAGGGATATTTTGGGACATGGACCCTGGCCGTCGTCTCGTTCTCGATTTGGCCTCAGTAACATCACATTCCAAATAATTTAATCGTCAGATATTATCAGACGAAACACAGGAAAAGGCATGTCTGAACTGAATACTATGCCAGTACAACCCCTTGGCGAGGGATTGCATTGATGATTCGTATTGAATTATACATTTCCCTTCTTATTCTCATACACTCAAAATTCTCCCTCAGGCTCACGCACAAGTTATTCTATAAATAAATTTTAAGACCTGATAACTCATGAATCTACCATATGGTATTTGGAAACCAAAATAAACTTTAAACAAATATATATTGTTGAGATCTGTAATAATCGCATCCATGGGCAAATGTAGTATGGTTTGCCTCAAACAGCACATTTCATAAGATTTTAAAAACAATTCCCAACAACGACACTCGTATCCTTTCTCGACCACCAAGTGTCTTTCAGTTAGTGAAATCTTAAGATTTCTTGATGCCCTATGCCAGGGGTGGTGAACCTTTATGGATCATCGTGCCATTTTTTCTAAAGAAATATTAAATAAGGTATACACGTGCCGTCAAATAATTTTTACTTGTGATAATTGGGAAAATAATAAAACTAAATACTAACAACACAAAACTCTTTATTTACTACAGAAAAATACATTTTGTATTTTATAGTAGTAAATTATTTAGTTAAAAACGTGTAATTCAAATTATATAAAGTAACATTAGTATGATTTCTGCTGTTGCGCATTAGATGACAAATGAATTATATTAAGATTGGGTAAAATGTTTTTTTTAGCAGAAAGCTTGCTGAATTGGAGTCATTTGCCAAATGATTTCTAACCGAGTTTTTAATGTTACTCATCTCTGAAAATAATGACTCATAGGCATAAGTCGATGAAAATATGGCTAAAATAGCATGAGCCTGCTACTTCAAACAGTTAAACGTATCTGGAATCGAATTTATGGTTTCCAAAATTTTGTTACAGGCATTTTTACTTATATTGCTTGTTAATCTTTCTGTTTCAATCAATTCTAATTTTTTCCTTGTTTCAATAAATTTTTGAATCCATATTAAACTAGACTAGAAATCAATGTTATACTTCAAATTCTTCAATTTCCAAAGTCGAATAGGGACAAGTTCAGTTTATCAAATGATGTCACATCAGGGTACGTAAGAAACTTGAGCGTTTCTGATAATTCTTTGAACAGAGAAAATCTGACTGAAAATTCCTTGATTGAAGAATCAATCGCGGTTGATCGTTTTGATTGGTGACGTGCCCAAAATATTATGCAGCGTGCCATCAATGGCACGCGTGCCAATGGTTCGCCATCCCTGCCCTATGCAAAAGTAGACTCCACTTGCTACCCTTAAAAGTAGACAATACATCATATGTTGTCAAATACTCATTCTAACTTTAATCCATAACAAATACATGTGCGAGTCTCACAATCTCGCAAACCTAAGCACAAACTGACTCGATCGACTGCCACCTTTCAACTAAATGAGCAATAATGGTGTATGGTGGTAGGCCTATGCCTAAACAGGGACGACCGGCATGACATGATAATACTAGCTTGCCACTATGGCATATTGGCATATAGGTTTGTGACGGATCTAAACGCGTTCCTTCAATTAATCCTCTTGGGAAATCTTTGGGCTATCAATTCACGTTATTCACAATCAACCCTTCGGAAGAAGAGAATCGTGATACTTTAATTAACTTACTATATAAAGTCGAGGTTTTCTAGCTTGAATAGAGAGTAGAAGAGGAGTTATACTTGAATCAGGTGAGATTGCTACTGAGATATCATATTGAATTATTGTGATTAATAACTCATTAGGAGGAAGTTTTAAAGTGACGATTGTTCACTGTGATTGAATTGAAATTAGAATAAATCTGATGATAGGTTAGATCCTTTATAAAGTAAAGATCAAGTTTGATAGTCTCCTAATCGTTAGCGTTTTACCGTCGTTGTTCCACTTTCGCGGTTAGCATTGAGACATTCTCTTACTATTATTAGTTGAAATTGTGTCTGTTCTCTGTGTGATAAATAAATAGATTAAAATTGGATCATGTCGAGTGTTTCTTCCCTACTTCCCACACATCTAGACGCCCGAGAGAGAGGTGCTAGCCTCTCACAGGTCTAGGAATAGCATTTGAATATTAAAATTATTCAGGTATGAGAGCTATATTTTCGTCGCATTGTAAAGCAGCACAAGGGCAATTGGCGATGGACCTCGTAATTTCGAACCTCGGTCAAGTGATGAGGACTGGCACCTCCCTCTCCCCAAAAACCACATCCCCCAATGGGGGAAGGGGGCACTGAGCCGCGGGTTTCGCATCCCCCTTTGGGCATCAGATAAAAAAAAAAACGGAGAAACTCCGACCACGAATAGGCTATCACGGGCTGTTAAAATTATCTTATGATTTTACTGAAGCCGAATTGAGAGCGAGATGAGGCATCTCTCTAGGCCGAGGCCTTGACCCGAGCAAGGCTGTGGAAAATTTTTTGCTGCCTAATTTTATGTAGGATATTCCATTTGTAAGTTAGATCATATCCATTTACCGAGGTCGGCAATTTAATCAAAAAATATTCCCATCAACGCCATCTAGCGTCCTTTTTTAAAAAGCCGACAGAAACCCTTTTTTGCCAGAGGCCCACAAATTCGTTGGAAAAATCGTGTTTCCCCGTCGGCCCTTTTTGTCCCGCCAGGCGGTAAATTTAAGACCATAACGGTTTATCATTTGTCCGGGCAGGCGGAAACTTAATACACCTAATGAACTTTTAACTAATTTCCTCCCTTAAATAATTAATCAACTTTCCCTACCCGAAAAGCTTACAATTTTCCATTTTTTGAAATTTCCCCCCTTAAAAATTCCCCATAATTTTAAAATTTTTTATTTTCCTTTTCTTTTTGAAAAATTTTTTTTTTTATTTTAAAAATTAACTAAGAAACTGAGCGTTTAAATTCTTGAACGAGAAAATACTAAAATTCCGATTAAGAATCAACGGGGTTTGAGTTTTTTGGGAGGGGAAAATATTATGCACTGCCACCAAAAGCAGGTGAAGGTTCGCCATTGTTTGCAAAAAGTAACCAAAGCTACCCCAAAAGAGAAAAATAAGTTGAAATACCATTCTAATTAACCAAAAAAAAAATGTGCGTTTTACAATCTCAAAAGGAAAACTAAAAACTCCCCCCCTTTAAAACCCTTTTGAAAAGGTGTAGGTGAAGGGTTTTTGGGCCTAAACAGGGCGACCGGCTGAATATAAAAAACTAGCTTGATTGGAATTGGCATATGGTTTGGGAAATTAAAAGGTTTTCCCATTCCGGGCAAATTTCCACACAACCCCTTTTCGGAAAGAATGTTATTTTAAAAACTTTTTATAAATTTTTCAATTTTTCTTTTAAAATAAATGGAAAATTATTTGGGAATCGGTTTTCCAATAATATTTAATTGTTTTAAAAACCCCATTAAAATTTTAAAAGGAATTTTTCCCCTTTTAAATTATTTAAATAAATTTGTGGTTGATTTTATAAAGAAGGGACAATTTGATATTTTAAGTTATTTTTAATCGTTTTTATTTCGGGTTAGCTTTCTTCTCTTATATTATTATTGAAATTTTCTTTTTTTGGGGAAAATAAATATTTAAAATTTGATAAAACATGTTTCTTTATTTCCCCACCTAGACGCCTAGAGAGAGGTTTTTAGTTTACGGTCTGGGGAATAAAATTTGAAATAAAATTATTAATAAGCATATTTTTTTAAAAGCGCACAAGGGCTTTTGGCGAGGCCCACTTTTGGAATCTCGTGATAGGCGGGGCATTCTCCAAAAAAGACCACATCCCCCCGGGGAAAATGCCCGACATTTAACTTTTCCCCCCTTTTAAAAGAAAAAAAGGGAAACCACCCTTTGAATTCCTATCCGGGCCCCCTATCCTTTTTAAAATTTTTTTTATGTTTTTTTGAATTTTTTTTGAACAATACACTCCTTTAGGCCCTAAACCCCGGCTTTTGGCCTTTTTTGAAATTCGGTTGGTTTTAAATGTATGGTAAAGTAATAATAATTCTACATAATTTTAAAAAACGTTTTTCGAGAAAAACCTTTTAAATTTTTACAATCTATTTCTTTTGATCCTTTCCATAAAAATTTATCACCATTAAGCTTAGTTTATTTGTTTTCCTTGTTTTAGGCTCCATCTGTGCTGGACATGTAACCCGAGGCCTTTTTCAGAGAAAAAAAGCCCCCAGGTATTTTGCGCTTCTTCCACATAAAGTCACAAAATTTCAAAATTTTGGGGGTGAGGGGGCACCGGGGGGAAAAAATCTCGCTTCCTGTAACAAGAACTTATTTACATAAAATTTGATTCCCCACAAAAAAAGCCTTTGTTCGTAATTTTATTCGCACCCAAACACCCCGAACCTAAATTTGGGGCTCAACCGGGGGACCGGAACTTTTCCGCACCTCCATGACAGCTTTTTGGAATTCGTAGTGAACTATATGCACAAAAGATATTCCAGGTAATTTTGATATATTTGTTTTTGAAAATATATATATATATTTATTTGGAATAAGTATATCCACAAATTTAAAAGCAAAATTAAAGTTAGTTTGTGCACTTAAAAATGGGCGTTGGCAACCAACCTTAATTGGGTGCCAAACCCTTACAATTGTTCCGCCCAAAAAACAAGTAGAGCGAGAAAAAAAAAAAAAAATATAAAATTACAGTTTTTTTACACATTAATTTTCACAATTAAAAAAATTTCTTAGATAAGAATAAACAGCATAAAAAAACAATTTTTTCTACAAAAAAAAAAAAAAAAAAATTGAATATTTTTATGTATTTTTTGGTATCCCCAAAAAAAAACTTTTTTTTTCAAAAATTTACAATTTTTTTTTATAATTTATTTTTTAGGGCCCTCTTTTATTAATTTTAAAAAACAAGTTTTTTTTTTTTCCATTCATTTGAACAAAACTACAAGTGTTTTAAAAAAAGAAGATGCTTAAAATTAACACAAGATGTCAAACATTAAAAAAGATTTTATAAATTGTTTTTGGGAAAAAAACGGGGGAAAGGGGGTTTTCCCAAAAAAATTTTTAAAAAATTTTTTGAAATATTTTGTGAAGTTTTTTATAACGTAGAAGTGTTTTAACCTTCAGATTTATCCATCACTGTATTATTTCAAAATTTTAATCCCGCACTGTTTTTTTTCTTTCCCCCAAAATGGGGGGCTTAGTTTTTGTAAAAATTAAAAATATTATTTTCCCAATCTTTAAACATGTAACAAAATAAACATTAAAACTGAAACATTGGAAATTTTTCGAAATATTTTTTAAAAAGGGCCCCCCCTTTATGAATTTTTTTTACATTTTCACCAGTTTTTCCCCTTTAAAAAAATAATAAATTTTTTTCTGTTCTCAATTTTAGATTTTTTCAAAAAATATAAATAAATCTGAAAATCAAAAATCCTTTATTTCCCTTTTTTAAAAAGCTGTCGCATGTAGTCGGATACCTTAAACATATTTATTAAAATAAGAAATAGACAACATAAAATATAAGTATTTCTCATTATAATTAAATAAAGAAAATAAAAATTTTAATGCGAGCTAGTGCTTGCACCGCTCTATTTTCATATCGCAAAAATAAGGTTATAACGTGTGATTTTCTATTAGACACGCGATTCTGAGCACATTCAGTTGTTAAATTATTTATTTGCGGATGCAAGATATTCCTCATATGGGGAAAGAGTTTTTACTTATATGTAGAACCATAAGCGGAAAACAGAGTACAGGCAATTTTCTCTCTTCAAACAATTAAATCTCTCCAGCAATGACATCCAATACTTGCAATATAGCCGTAAATTTATCTTTAGAGTTATCTTTCAGATTTTTTTCTTAATTCTGAAAATGTCCATAATTCTGAAGATGTTTGTCAATAAAGGTCTATTACAAATTTATCAATTTCCGTCCACTCAAAATTTGACAAATTTGTAGAATAGTGCAAAGTGCCACTGAGAATTATACCACGTGCCACAGTGGCACGCGTGCCGTAGGTTGCGAACCCCTGTGATACACTATCAGTATTACAAATGTCCGTGAGAATACTTCTTTACTGAAATCTCAAGTTTCATTTTGCGCACCCTCTTTGGCACGCGTAACCCACTTATTGTTTTGGTTCTCCTGTGTTCAACCTACATACTCCTATGATGAATCAAATTTTAAATTTCTTCCGTTTCTAAATTCTGCTGTACAACTTTCAATTTTTCCCTACTCAAAATAACCATTTATATATGATCAGTTTTTCCTCCCTTAACTCTTTTTCCCTTTACTTTAAGGTATCCGACTACGTTCGGAACCGTGATTTTGCAAAAGCGTATAAATGGATAATATTCATGATATTTAGTGTCACTTAGATTAGAATACATGTATAAAATTGTTTTAAGGACATTATGACAAAAAAAAAAATTAAAATACAATATTTCGGCAAAAAATTAACTTAGAATAAACTTTTTTCAAAATGTTGTCCTTTTGTGAAAAATGCTTCTATTATAATAATATTTTGTCTGTATATAGCACAGACCTCTGTACAGAGGCTCGATTATGGTTTTTGAAAAATTCACATTATTTTCAGAGTTACAACCATTTGAAATAATTATAGGCATTTTTCTCTTAAAATTTCTCCCCTCTGTTGTCGTAAAACATGGATAAATCCACTTCTAAGTTATATATTTCAAAAAATCTAGTTGAGCCTCTGTACAGAGGTCTGAGCTATATACATTAAAATATTATTATAATAGAAACATTTTTCGCAATAGGAGAATATTTTGAAACTGGGTCATGCTATGTTCATTTTTTGTCAAAATATTGTACTTAAATAATTTTTTATTGTAATACTATTCTTAAAACAATTTTATATACATTTTCTAATCTAAGTAACACTAAATATCATAAATATTATCCATTTATACGCTTTTGCTTAATCACGGTTCCGAACGTAGTCGGATACCTTTTCTTTCGTGTTTTTGATAAATACCCGATTTTGATTCAGTTTTTTATATTTTTGTTACTTTTACGTAAAAATTTTTGAACTAAAATAATTCGCAAACATTTAATTGATAACAAAAAATATTAAGAACAAGCGATTTCGGTTAGAAGCATCTCTCTCAGATCCCTGCTACAATGTGAATGTTTGTGAAGTAAGGAATTATTATCTCTAATTTCTACAGAATATATACTTTTCAAAACTGCGATTTAAAATATCTTAAGTAAAACCTATTTCTTTTTAGTTCATTTCAAATATAGTATATAATTTAATTTGTTTCATATTAAGGTATCCGACTACGTTCGGAACCGTGATTTTAAAAGTGCATAAATGGATAATTTTCATGATATTTAGTGTCACTTAGATTAGACTACATGTATAAAATAGTCTTAAGGATGTTTTGACAAAAAACAATTATTCTAAGTTAATTTTTTGCCAAAATATTGTATTTAAATAATTTTTTTGTCAAAATGTCCTGAAAACAGTACATACGAAAATGACATTGTCACAAAGTGACACCACTCATAAAAATTATCCGACATACTGCAGTTGACATGTGTCGTATCTATAAGAATAACACCCAAAAGTTGCATGCACTCTTTTAAGCCAATTTTTTAATCCAGTGGTATTCATAAATCAGTACATTTTCTTCTGAACACCAGCACTATTTTGTTTTCTGACTTTATTAATTTTAGCTGTCGTATGAGTATTCTGTGTTACCTTTCTGTGTTTGTTTTATACACTGCATGACACATTTCTACTGAACTAGATGACGTCACATCAGTGGCGCACACAAGGGAGAGGGATGTGGGGGTCCTGACCCCCAACTTTTATTTTTTTCCGATTGACAATTCTAGAGTATATGGTACGTAAAATTTAACTATTTGTTGTCCAATATTGAGTAGTTTTATTGAGTATGTTAATTATTTATTCATGAATTAGTTTTTTACTGTGTTTTGTTCCCGAAAATCGACAAAATCAAAAGGAGCAGGATACAAGATTGGTGAACTTTCGACCCCGGACCTCCCCCTTGAAAAATTCCTGTGTGCGCTACTGCGTCACATGTATATACACATTATATTAAAATATTTTACATAGTAGTTTTCTAATCAAATAGTCTTTTCTTAATAATAAGGATTGCTCTAATTATTATCAAATAAACATTATAAAATACATTTAAGTAAAAGTATGCAATTTCTATTTTATTAAAATTTTTAGTATGTTTGCAATTTTTGTGTTTGATTTATATGTTAGTTAATTTGAATATTAAGGTCATCAAAAGTTTGATCTGTACGTTAATATTCATACATTCTACAGTTCATCAAATGTATTGAGTTAAATGTTGAGCAAAAAATTAATTTAGAATTAACATCATGTTGATAGTTGTTACATTCGACGTTTTACACCTACAATCTTCACTTTTTTTTTTTTTTTTTTTTTTGGAACCTGATTTTATACTATTTAAATTATAAAAATTTTCATTAAAGCGTTTTTTATAGAAAAAAGTAAAACTTTGCATAAACACTTTTTTTGTGTGTGAAGTAATTGTACCTCTCTTTAAAAAATGACTCTGATTCTTATTACAAATTTTTCTTTTTCTGTTTCATTTACAAATTATTAAAAAGTCTTTTTAACATGTGAGCTCAAATAATTAAAATTAAAAACTTTCACTTTTCGTTTTACTAAATCCTCCACTCCTAAATCATACCCAATTCTGTTGCATTTATTAATAATGTAATTAAAATCTCAATATTTCTAAAAAAACAATAGTCTATAAAGAAACAAAACGGAATATATGTCTTCTTATATAAAAAAAAGTATCTATCTCCAAATAAATAACTAAGCCATTACAAAAATAAAAATAATATAATTTCTATAAATAGCACACATTAATCTATAAAGTAACATTTAGCACTGGGGGTGACCAACACGCCGGTTTTTTCATTTTAAAATTTATTTAAGGGGAAATTTATATATACAGTCGACTCTCGATAATTCGAAGTTGGAGGGACCAATGAAAAACTTCGAATTATCAAGAGGGTAGGAAACTCTCAAAATACACGAAGAGGTTTTTTTTCTAACACATTTAAATTTAAAACTATGTAATAAAGCAACAATTGTACATAATTTTTTTAAGTACATTTTATACAGTATAAAAATAAAACAGAAGTTAAAAATCCTGTATTAAAAGAATACACTTATGTCTTGAAAACAACTATTAAAAGAATATACATACTATATATAATTAATCCTTTTTGTCGAAAAAATCTGTTATATTTTTTTGTTTTAAGGCATTCAATCTAACTTTGTCAGTAGATTTTTCTAGAACAAATGAAGTCTGTAAAATGTCTGCATCAACATGATTTTGATGGAAAAAGTTGCGTAGTTTGTTTAGTGGCTCTCTTTAGCTTCTGACAGAGTTACCGGAGTCAACTCCTCCGATTCGTCTTCATCACTTTCTGTATTATTGTGGTCCAAAGTCACAATTTCAGCGTCAGATAGAGCTAGCTCCCCATACAGCAATGTCTGTGTCAACCAACACGTAGTCGTCAAATCTTGTTCTGGAAGAGCTTCCCAAAGGGATGGTTCAGCATTAAATTCAGTGATTGTATCGTCCACATCAACCAGATTCGGCGAGGGGAAGCCTGACTTTTTAAAACAGCTGTAAATTGTCAAAGGAGTAACAGCTCTCCAAGCCTTGTCAATCATGATCAAAGCTGTTAAAATAGAAATAGTTACATTCTGCTGATTTTCAAAGTTATCCAAAACGCTTTTAACGACTTCATGCCGATAAAAAGTTTTAAAATTATGTATGATGCCCTGGTCGAGTGGCTGAAGTTTTGAGGAGAAAATTGAAGTTTCACATTTGATAAAGGTGGTGCGTTATTGTGCACAGTACAGTTGTCTAAAAATAAGAGAATATGTCGTTTCTCTCTTTTCATATCCGAGTTCAGTGAGACCAATCATTCATTAAAGAGTTCGGTGGTCATCCATGCTATTTCTTTGAGCGGTATTTGGTAGGGAACGAGTTTATGCCAACAAACACGAGGTCTTGCAGATTTTCCTATGACGAGAGGTAATCTTTTCTGAGCAAGATCCATGTTTACAAACGGTAAAACAGTTAACTTCTCCTTTACTATATTTTCCTCCATGGCATTTTCTTTTTGAATGTAAATGTTTTTCTGGCAAACGCGAAAAGAGTCCGGCTTCATCCGTGCTGAAAATGTTACGTGGTTCATACTCCTTTATTAGATCCGAAAGCGAGTTCTGCCACTTAGAACAAATGTTAATGTCGACACTTGAGCTTTCCCCGCACATTTGTTTGAAGACTATCCCATTCCTCTTCTTAAAATTTGTAAGCCATCCCTCGCTAGCCAAAAACTCGATTCCTAATTCTTTGGCGAATGCCTTAGCCTTTTCCTTCAATAAAGAGCCACCCATCGGAATATTCTGTCCTGTCTCATTCATGAAACTAAACACTGTTCAAGACGTGGAAAATTACCTTTACTAACGCGTTTTCTCACTCTACTCGAAGCACTTAAAGATTTTCTCTTTATTCTTCAGAATAGTGGAGAGTGACTTCAGTGGGATTTCAAATGCTTTGGCTACATCGACCTTCCTCTCACCTTCTTCAACTGATTCTATCACCTTTTGCTTTTCAGAAATTGTTAAGCACTTGTACTTTTTAAAAGAACACATGTCGTTCCTTTCGCTTGGTAAGTCGACACTGAGGTGAGGTGTAAAGTAGTGGCCCAAGGTTTATCGAAATTAACAGGTAGGAAACGTAAATCACCACAACTTTAGTAAAATAATATTTTTAATTTAAAATTTGGAATCTAAAATGAACACAAGGCGTATTCACAGTTCACACTCAGCTACGGGGTATACTTAACAGCAGGGGTCAACAACTATGGCACGTGGAGCAATTCCTAGTGGCACATTACCGCTCTTTTTTAAAATAATAGAATAAAGTTAAATTCCTGTCTCTCCTGTCTTTGCCTCGTACATTTTTAAATAAAGATTTTATTTATCGCTTTCAATTCTCTGCCTTGAAACGATTCTGCTGAATTATCTTGGATGTAGTTTGAGTGCTTTATTTAAAAAAAACAAACATCTGTTTAAATGTGACTCATTATTAATAATAAATACTCAACGCAAATCAAAATTATTGTGCAATACTTGTAAAAAGAAAGCATCATTCATAACTGCACGGGGAATAAAAAGCAGTTTTCCTTTATCCATCTAAAGCTTGGGTATCAACGGAAAAAGAAAAAACAGATGGCTTAGGAATAAATCAACATTCTGCTTAGCAAATACCGGAAATATAATAAACAAAGTAGTTATTCTATCAACATGCACAATTTGGACTGAAAATAAGTTCAGTAAAAAAACCGCTCGTGGGATAATTAGGTATACAGGAAGTGAATCTAACTTCATAATATTGAAGGTTCGAATTATCGAGTTTTATGGGATAACTTCGGGTATCGCGTGTTGTAGTCTGTCCAACCACAAATTTTACTTCGAAATATTGAGAATTACTAAAATGTATGGTTTTAGTTCGAAATATCAAGAGTTTTCAGGGGCTGAGCATATACTTCGAATTAGCGAGAGGTTCGTATTATCGAAAGTTCGAATTCTTGTTTTAAAATAAATCCTTTTTGATAATAGAAACGTCCTTTAGATTAAAATAGATTTATATTTTATCAAACAGTTAAGTTTGATTTTACTATAATAAATTACTTTTTTAATAAATTCTGATTTGCGTTATGCTATCCTTTACTATGGATGGTACATGATTCTCTGTGTGGGCGACTTTCATTTCTCCTCCTTTTCTGTTTGGAGTGCCTAAAAAGCAAGAGGCAGTCAGAGATGTTTTTAAAAGTTAAAAATATTATTCAGGACGGTTAAGATAAAAGGCAATGTATACTTAATCGTTTGAGAGAATGACAGCACAATCAAATTTCAACAATGAGTAACGAGAGATCAATTCAAAAGGAACTCCGTAATTTTCAAGAAAACGGCAACTGTAATATTTTAAACATTATTTGATAATTGCATTATTATATTATATATGTCTGTATACATGAAAAATAATGAAAACAATAATAATAATTCATTTTGTTTTAAATTTTCACTCCAATAAATGTTTTTTTTGTTTCCAAATCTGATATAAATGAACATATTTTTATGTGCGGCCCGCGAGATTATAATGTGTTTCCGAAGTGGCCCACAAGGTCATTTGGGTTAGACACCCCTGATCCAGCGCATGGATCAGCAACCTGTGGGACGTTGTACAATTCTCAGTGACGCTCTGCATCACTCAACAAATTTGTCAATTTTTTAGTGGAAGGAAGATTACCGATTTCCCTGAAAGATAATCTACAATCTCGGTAGGCCACTATCCTTCCTCTGTCGAACTCGGATACTTGATCAAAAGCTGATCGCTGTTTTCCACGAGACATAACTGATCGTTTGTGACGGCTCACGCGTCCTTTCTCTAACATAACCTCTGTGTTCTTTGACGGCCAAGATTAATAGCAAATCTTTTCAACCCAAATCCAAGAAGTGAAACGAAGGTTTAGATGCAAAAAAAGATAACCTTTAAAAGGACAGAAGTTTTAGTAAACAGATGGCAATTTAGAGAAAGTTCAGTGTGGAAAAGGTAGAAAATTAATAATTGACGGCCTACCCAAGAATCACGGACATCTAGCCAATACTAAAGGTGCATACTATTGCACAAGGCCAAGTGCCGAACTGAAGGTGTTTGAATCTACTTGGAATTCAAGGTGGGGAAAATTATTTTCCGAATTCGAAATATTATTAGGATTGAGAGTAGGCGGATAATATAATTATTTAGATAAGTGATCCCAAATTGCGCGATCTGTGTTAACTACGGTTGTGTTTTGGTTTATTCTCACTTAATATAAGTTTGTTCAATATATAAGTAATTTAAGTTAAACTCTTAATAAAAGTCATATTAAGAATTCTAAAATGTCTCTTCATTTCGAGAATCCCACACCTCTAACTTCCGCTGATCCACAACGATATGGTCGACAAAGATCGACCATATCACACGTTTTTTGAAAAAACCACAAGAAAAACACAATTGCCTAACTTGAAATCGTCGAAATCTCCAAACCTTAAATAACGCTTTGAGGTGGCGCCACAGGCGCTCGTGAGGTGTGTCTGCTCTGAAATTCTAATCATTTGCATATCTTACCTCTGCTAATGCATGTTGTAAACCTGTTTCGGGGGTCTTCCACTTTATCATGCACTATAATTTCGACGGTAGTTTTTGAATGTTTTAAAATTTAGTACTAAAGAAGCAAGTCCGCTTTTCTCCAGTCTTTAGGCACTAACATGCCAGGGGTGAAAGATTGAGTGTAAAAAAGAACAAAAAATTAAAATTACAGAGAGTACGTGCAATCTGGTATTTATTAACAAGCCACTCATTCAATTTGATTCTTGTAACAGTTAAGAAAAATAGCTTTTTTCTGTAATTTGCTTAATGATTGTTTTGCAAGTTAGATATTTAAACAATACTTGATCTTTCAGAGCGTTATCAATCTAGAATTCTACTCAAATTTGTTACACAATCTTCTATACCACATTTGCCATACTTTTCATTATATAATAAAGTTTTTATGGTTATTTTGGGAACATTTATATCATAATACATAGTTTTGAATACATTTCGAGTATTTCAACGTATATTTTAATTGTATTTCTTCGACATGTATTACTAAAGGTCCACAATGTAGAGGGACTGTTGCATGATAAATCTGTCGATGCTCCTAGTCATCACGTTGGCGTGGTATGGATGCTTATATAGTATAGTGCGTCTTCCTTTTCCTTTTTACAGGGATTAAAGATTTCGAGATTTATCACCAATAGCAATAAGCAAAAAAAATGAAGAGTTATATGCCCTAAAAAAAAAAAAATTACTTATCCAGTGCTCAAAAATTCAATAGGTAATCCCAAAATCAACAGAAGCAATAACGTTTTCGTTCAAGAAATCAGGCTCAGTGGTTAAATAAGGGAAAAGGGGGAAAAATTTGTATTTTGTCGGAGATATCTTTTGTTATTCCAAAGCAAAAAATTAACTTAACATGAATAATTTAATTGTTAACTAAATAACTAAATCATACTTTTAAGAAGTATCCATGAGCTCAGAAAGGAAGCAATTTTTTTGTGAAAAGTACAAAGAAACACATAGAGCGATCCACGTCCCCGACAGATACATAAAGACAATGGATGTAATATTCTCTAATTCGTCGAAAATTTATTTCTTTTTTAAATTTGTTATATTTTCTTCGACTTTTCTTCGGTTTCTCCTGTTCCGTGGTATGCTCTGGTTTGGTCATTTTACATATTTACGGAAATAAAGAGCAAGCATTTCTAAAAATCAATACTTTATGGAAAATTTTAAAAAGTCTTAAGACACTATATGTCTCTGCATTATTTTGTGGAAGGATATAATTGATTGTAATGAAATCATTGACTCAAGAGTTATAACACTGAAAATTTAAAAGAGAAACAAAACCCTTTTGTTTATAAAAAAGTTGAGACATTTTTTATTGAAACAAAAATAATTTTTATTATTCATTTAATCAGACTAAAGGTAGTGGTATTATGTGACTGAAAGCTTTTTCGAATAAGCTTTTATTTTTAAAAAATTGAATTATGATAAAATATAAAATAATGGTCCTCAAATCGCGTTATTCATAATAGCCTTATGACATACGAAATCTTTCCAAGATGTACTTAAGCCTAAAAAAACGAATGAAAAAAAAGAGGAACAGACATTAATACTCCAATCAATGGTGCAAATTCACTTAGTAATAAGAAAATTCTACGAGGTAGGAGTAACAATACCAATAAATGGTAGTTTACTTTTTTTCACAGCACCTTGCTGTCATCTAAATTCTGTGACTTATTTAGAGCTTCTAATTCTTTAGATTGTTTTTATTATGAAATCTATTTAAAAATAAATTTAGATGGAGAATCTTTACAAACCTATAAAAAATAAAAGGTACATAAAAAACCCCTTCATTTTGTTACAACTCACCCAAAAATTTCAATTTTTGTTTTCCTTAATTTATGCTATTTAGAAGTGTAACAATTTCCTCCCAAGAAGGGGAAAAATGGTCTTATTCTGAATAAGGTATCCGACTACGTTCCTAACCGTGATTTTAAAAGGCGCATAAATGGATAACTTCCATGATATTTAGTGCCACTTAGATTAGAATACATGTATAACATTGTTTTAAGGATATTTTGACCAAAAAAATTATTTAAATACAATATTTCGGCAAAAATTAACTTAGAATAACCTTTTTTCAAAATGTTCTCCTTTTGTGAAAAATGCTTCTATTATAATAATATTTTGCCTGTATATAGCTCAGGCTTCTGTATAGAGGCTCAACTATGATTTTTGAAAAATTCACATTATTTTCAGAGTTACAACCATTTGAAATATAATTCTCGGCGTTTTTTTCTTAAAATTTCTCCCCTCCGTTGTCGTAAAACATGGATAAACCTACTTTTAAGTTATATATTTCAAAAATTCTAGTTGAGCCTCTGTACAGAGGTCTGAGCTATGTACGGGCAAAATATTATTATATAATAGAGGCATTTTTCACAAAAGGAGAATATTTGGAAAATGGGTCATTCTATGTTCATTTTTTGTCAAAATATTGTACTTAAATAATTTTTATTGTAATAATATTCTTATAAAACAATTTTACATTACATTTTCTGATTTAAGTGACATTAAATATGATAAATATGATCCATTTATACGCTTTTGCAAAATCACGGTTCCGAACGTAGTCAGATACCTTAAGTAAATTTTTAGATTTCTTAATGGGGTCTCAGGGGTGTTAATTTTGTCTCAAGGGGTGAAAATTTAAATAATCTTCAAACCGGTATAATTCTTTTAAAATTAAATTAAATAATTCGAATTTCTTACACATTATATTTACAAGGGGTTATGGCTTCAAAAAAGTACAAAATGTTTGAAATATAATCATAATTTTAAAAATTATAAGCATATGAAAATTCTGTAATAAATATTAAGTAAGTTTTGCGTTGCGCATGCTATTTTCTAAAATAGCAGCCTCTGATGTGTAAAACTTTATAGATTATAAAATTTATCATACTTTTTAAACCCTATATCATTTAAGAATAATATATCTTTTGTATATTTCAAAATATTTGAAAAATAATGAAATTTTTTTAAAAAAATTTTGAAAATGTAATTTTTTTTATTTTTTAAAAAACATAGTTCATTATTCTACTAATATAATATTGCTACAGTGTAATAAGGATACATTTAACTTCATAAATCAACTTATAACGAGCAATTAAAGCTACTATTTTAGAAAAGAGCAAGCGCAACGTTAAACTTAATAAACATTTTTTATAGAAAAGTTTCTTATATTCATATGCTTATAATTTTTAAAATTATGATTATATTTTAAACATTTTATACTTTTCTGAAGCTCCATTCCTTTATAAATAATGTAAAAAGATTCGAACTATTTAATTAAAATTTAAAAGAATTATAACCTGTTTAAAAATTGTTTATATTTTCAGCCCTCTAGAGAAATTTAACACTTCTTAGACCCCTTTATTCATATGTATCCTTTTTTTAATAAATAGGTTTTCTAAATAGTTTTTAAACTAAGATTTAGGTAATTTTTTAACTTTTTTTTAACATATATCCTTATAATAATTAAGTGAAATTAGTAAAAAAATAAACAAATTATATTGTTAAATTTTAGAGATCGTAAATAGCCATTGAAAGACTGGAAAACATATTTTAATATTTCTCAGAAGCACATTAGCATTTTTTTCTTATTGTAAATTAATTCCGTACCCTTTTTAGGGAGTAGCTTCACGCGTAGCACTTTCCCTATCTCCGTACTGTTAAAAATGATCGAGTTAAAGGAAGTTTAAAAAAAAAATTATTGTGTGTCAGTGGCCGTACAGTCACTAAGTATTTCTTGTGTTTGTTTATTACCTTGTGATACTATTTTAAGGAGAGCATTTACTTAAAAAAATTCTGAGTAGTTATTTTTTTAATTTCAAATGAGGAATAATATGGAAAATTTTCAAGGCTTTAAAATTTAGCGTACAATTTTTCGCAAAATTGTTTCAAATAACTTTTCTGGCACACATACACACAATCTTTTGTTCAAATATTTATTTATAGAGGACTAACATGCTGCAAAATTTTAAACTTTTAAGATAAGTAGTTTTCAAAAATGTTCCTTTTGTGTTGAAATTTACACCTTTTAAAAATTGAGATTTAAAATAAATATTTTAATTTATTAACTAAAGCATATTAACATAACAGTTTCGATTGTTGAAATATTTCTAGTTTAACTGGAGCAAAAATTTAAGCTGCATTAGAAGCAGAAAGAGTTGTAGTTTATATTTTTCACTAAAAATTAAAAATAAATTTTTCCCGAAGCAACTGCCTGATAGATTCGCTTGAAAAAAGAATTGCTATCCCACATACAAGAGTTGAAGAAGTATGAGTTACATCTCAGCCATCGTAAAACAGATGGGAAACAGCTCTAGGGATTCTTTTCCCTACCGCCTTGAAAACAAAATACTATATCTCTTTCACAAAACTGACATGTTTTTGTTGCTAACTACATTTTTTATAAACAATATTTTACATTGAAAATTTTTGTTACATATTGAACAGTACGTTCAATGATTATTTCCGTCTTAATGACAGTGTGCTATTTATTAAAATGTATTAAATATAGCTGAAGAAACGTTAGGATATTAAGGAAATATGTGATATCAAAAGATATTTTTAAAACATTCTATATTTTCCACATAATCTTATTTTTAAAAAATAACATAAAAGTAAACAAGAAAAATAACATACCAAAAGAATTTAATAGATTTTAATTCGTTTTAAGCGGCAATTTTAGTTCTAATATTGCAAATAGCTTTTGATTTCATTGTTAATTGGCATGTATACTGACATGGAAAATGCTAATATATTTCCTTTTAAAAATGCTTAAGTTTTGCCCCTTAATGGTATCTATTGAAATATATTACACAATTTTTTTATTAGATCTTTTAATCAAGGCCTTCAGTATCAAGAGAAATTATTTTTTACTACCAGGAATCCATTATTTTGTTTTAAACAAAGGAGAAAGTTGTTAGAACAATATCTTGTTTCATTGCTTTTAGTGGACGTGGTAGCCGAGTGTTCATGGCCACAAATTCATAACTAGCGTCCAGTTCAGGTACCGCTGACTTGTATAGAGGGGCCAATGCACATTAAATCTATCAAAGTTCTCACGCTGATGTGATGTGGAAGTTTCGGGAATTGGGTACTAGCACAGGTATTGGTCTGTCACTTGACTATGATACAAAATTATGAGGTCCACCCATAGCCCTCGTGCTGTTTCAGAGTCCAACGTTAATGAATAATCAATCTATTGCTTTTAAGTTTAATTGCTTAAAAAACTGTATTTTTGAATAATAACTTTTGAACATATTTCCAAATAGTCAAAAAATGTGTTACATATTCTTTTTTTTTATTTATAAAATATTTTCAATTTTTTAAAATCATTATTCTTATTTATGTTTATTTTTACGATACATAGGATTCTTTTGCTCTGTTTCATCATTATGAGTGCGTGAATATTAACGTCGCACTGTTCAGCTACACGAGGGCTTTTGGCGACAGACCAAGTAATTTTGAACCATGGTCAAGTGACGTGGACGACACCTGAGCTGGCACCCCCTCTCCTAACTACCACACCACAGCAACGGGTTCATCATTATGAGCAAAAAGAAATTACTTGAATAGCTTATTCAAGCACTTTTAGAATTAAGGCATCATTATAACTTTTCTTGTTATTTTAGAAAGGACTATACAATGAAAATATAGTAATGTGTTTAAGCTATATCATCTCTCAGGTGGATGCATTTTTTTCCTTTACGTATTTTTAGATTTCATTTTTATGATTTTTGGCTCATTTTCTAACAATTAATGTGAATAGTAATATATGATATATAATATTATGTGAAATAATTTGTTTATTTTATTTACACTTTTCCTGAATTGCGTTATTTTTAAAACGTAAAGTAAAGTGGATTTTTTTCATGCCACAAGATTTTTTTTATGGAGTAAATTTTTTAAGGAATTTGAATTCATTTTATTTATTTGGAAAACAAAAATATGTGTTCGGAAAACTAAAATCAATTACAGTCGGACCCCTATTGAACGAATTCATCGGGACCCAACATTTTATTCGTTAATTCGGCGCTATTCGTAATATTGGGATAAAAAAATAAATAAATAAATAAAAACCTGTGTGGCGTCGACTCTGATGCACGACTGGAATTTACTCCTAAGTACGGTTGTCTTTGATTATATAGTAGGCAAGCAGCAGGGGCGTAACCACCGCCGTATCAATGGATACGGGGCCCCAAGCTTCAGAGGCCCCAACAGGTGTAAGCAAAATATCCTAAACAATTAAGAAGCTTCAAAACAAGAGCCCCCGAGAAATTTTGATACCGGTCCTACTCAGGACTAGCTACGCCAGTGAATTTCAGTAGTATTCCATCTCTTCCAAATATTGTTTCTCATAGCAACCTGAGAATTTTTAGGCCGCGGCATTTTCACAACAAGAAAAAATTAATGAAAAAGCTTCTAAGTTATATAAATTATTTTTTAAAAACAAAAATTGGCTTTGAAATCAGTCTTAAATAATTATAAGAACTCAAAAAACTCAAAACGTAATCAAGCAGAAAGGATTGTTTAGTATTAAAAATTGAAATTATATAATAACAATTCAATTCAACAATAACAATTCAAGAGAGGAAAAATGCTTTAAAATGAAACCGAAATTAAAATCTAAGCTCAGAAAACTTCAAACATCTTAGACTTTGTTATCAGGTTCGAAATTGGCGCCAAGGCTCCCAATGATATGAGCCACAAGAAAATGCAGAAAGAAAAAAAAAAATATCGGTATTATTGAAGTTTGTAAAGGAGGGACTGTGCAACCTTGAAAGAAATGAAAAGAACCGTATTGTGTCTGGATTTTCTTTTTCGAGGGTAAAACAACTGATAGATTTTCCAGGAAACTCTTCTTAATCGCTTTTTGATTGCAGTGAAATATACAAGTAAAAAAAAGTGCAGATGAAAAAATAAAATTTATTTTATATGTGTATTTTACTAGAGTAATTGCTTTTTAATGGAATACAGTTGCCCTATGAATAATATTTAAGACTCCTTTTGCATCAAAATATATTTTCACTAACAAGGAGAGTTCAAGGTGGGGTGACGGATCAAATTTTGTAGGATGGTAGATTTAATTTCCCTGTTCAAGATGATATATGGTTATATGGGCCACTACTCAAGAATGTTTTAGATCCGTCGGCGTTACAATTTGAATTGCCTAGGGTGCAGGGAGGTTAAAAACTGTCATGTAAAGAAGCCGTTAAATGTACCTAATGTTTTTTTCTTGTAACCATTTCGTAGGTCTCCTCTCATCGTAATAAATGTTAAAAAGTATTAAAATGCTGTTACACTTGGACAAAAATTACTTTGATTTTCTACTATAAAAAAAAATTGAAACATCTAAACTTCATTCTCCTTGTGGCTGTACATAAGATAAAAATTAATTTTTAATTTTATTTTGCCCTATATCTATACATCAGGGGTGTCGAACCTTTATGGATCAACGTGCCATTTTTACTAAAGAAATGTTTAATAAGGTTTAGACGTGCCGTCAAGTAATTTTGACCTGTGATTATTGGGAAAATAATAAAACTAAATACTAACAACTCAAAATTTTCTATTTACTACGAAACAATACATTTTGCACTGGATAGTAGTAAATGTTTTAGTTCTACGTGTAATTCCAATTAAAGTAACATTAGTGTAATTTCTGTTGTTGCAGAATAGATGACAAATAACTTATATTAGGATTGTAAGATGTTACTTTTAGCAGAATGCATGCTGAATTAGAGTCATCTGCCAAACGAGTCTAAGCGAGTTTTTGATGTTATTCATCGCTGAAAATATTCAATGAAAATGACTATGCTATGCGTTGACAAACTTTTCGTCATTAGCATTTGTAATCCACGACATAACTAAGGCAAGACAATAACAAACGAGTGCTCTCCCAACCATCTCACACACCGCGAACGATCACTCGCGTTACTGCTCAAAATATTGTGTTGTGTGCCATTAATGGCACGAGTGCCATTGGATCGCCCTCCCTGCTATATACCATACAACATCTTTTCCGCATAGGTAGGTTTTGAAGTTCTGAAGGAAAAAAAATCAATCCACCTTAGTAGACAATCTAAAAAGAAAACATAATTGCCAGTTTCTTATATAAATATATTGAGAAATACAAAGCATACTCGTAAGAATTTTAAATCTAATAATATGAAAGAGAGATACTTAAAACATAAATAGGATAATGCCTACAATAAATTCAATATGTAGCGATTGAAAAGCTTTATATAATAAGGATATACATAGGGATATATTTAATGTGTATTTAATTACATATATTAATTATAAACATTATTTTAGCTTTTCCTTGTTTTATCCACATAATATACAGTAATACCTCGACTTATGCTAACCCCACTTACACGAATTCGGAGTTACGCGATTTTCAAATCTCGTCGGTTCAACTTTTTTTGTTTTTGTTTTGTTATTTTTCTTATCACTGAAACTCAGGTGGAATCAGTGCCTGATAAAATTGGCATCTTGATTGAAGAAGTTGTAGATCTTGAAGACAAATAACTTTAGAAGTAAATAATGATGATTTCTAAGAACTGTGTGCTGGATTCCCACAATCAGGAACTGACAAGTGATGAGTTCATAAAAATGCATGCACAAGAACAAGCCATTGAAGAACTTGAATCTTTAGACCTAGTTCAATCAGAAAATCGAATGACAGTTGGTGATTTGATAGACCTCTGTTTAACTGAAAAAGAGTTCAAGTCGAAAAAAATACATACTCCAACGAAGAGCGTATTTTTTCCACAAAACAAGGAATAAAACAATTATTAGCACGTTACGAGGAAATTTTGCTGGAGAAAAAAATATCTTTGAGCCGGTACACTACTTGTTAGATTTTACTAAATCTTCTGCATCAAAATAACTTTAAAACACGATAACTTTAACTTGATAATAACTTGCAATTTAGTATTTGTGTTATCTAAAAATTTATTAAACTTTTTATTTTCTAAGATACTATTTTCTTTCGTCTTCAGTCCCAGCTAAAAATAATTTATATATAATTTACAGTAGAACCTGTTTTTGTGCGGTCCTTTTTTTTATGCGGTATTTGAATTTCAACGACTTTGGCACCACTGTAATGCTTTCTATCAATGTACCAGTGGCGTAACAGAGAATGTTAAGTCTCTACTGCAATCAGTTGCTTTCTCTCAACGCGCCAACAGCCCGCGCTTGATTGAAGACGAAACTTTAAATGACTGTGGCGTTATCAATAATTTGATAGATTATATAGACGGACAAGAAGAACCGGATTCTTTGAGAGCGGATAAAATATATACTGGGATACAGTTTTCCAACAAATTTGGAAAGCATTTTCTTAAAATAGATACCAATTTCAAAAGGAGTATGAAATTTCAAAAACAGCTTCGATTAAGCATATCTGGTTATCGTTACATTTACAAGCAACTGTGACCAACGGACCTTCGTCTCAAAAACTTATCTTTTACTTTATGGTTCCAAAAAATAAATCAATTGAAATTGATTCTCAAGTGAAGAAAGCGATTTTGAACTAATTCATCACAAGAAGATGAGCGCTTTGGATTACTATATGAATCGCAGTGAATTATGTATGTGCATTTTGTGTGAAAACTTCTCCACGTATACAATGCAAAACTAAATATTTTAAAAATGTTTCCATGTGTAATTTAATTATTTATTTATTTTGTCATGGAACTACTTTCTCCTAAATTTTAGCAGAATGTATGCTGAATTGGAGTCATCTGCCAAATGGTTTCTAATCGAGTGTTTAATGTTATTCATCTCTGAAAATAATGACTCGTAGGCATAGGTTGATAAAAATATGGTTAAAATGGCATGAACCAGCTTCTTCAAACAGTTAAATGGACCTGGAATCGAAAATAATGTTTCCAAAATTTCGTACTGGAATTTTTAGTTATGTTGCGCTTGTTAATCTTTCTGTTTCAATCAATTCTAACTTTTTCCTTGTTTCAATAAATTTTTGAATCCATATTGAACTAGACTAGTAATCAATCAATTCGAACTCTTCAATTTCCAACCAACTGAATTGGGGCAAGTTCAGTTTATCAAATGATGTCACATTAGGGTACATAATAAACTTGAGCATTTCTGGTAACTCTTTGAACTAAGAAAATCGTCGCCCAACCGGTATAGTGGTTAGCGACGCTGACTGCAGTGCCGTAAGGACAAGGTTCAAATCCTGGAGAAGACATGGATGTTTGTAAATGTATAGTGCCTTTGCGGCATGGGGCTACTCTGAATAACCGTCGAGCCGCAAGTCCTCTCATGTGGTTGGTGGAAGGGGAAGAGAGGTAGGAGGCCCCTGGCCACCCCCAGGGATTTCTTCCTCAAAATAGGGGTGAAACCGAGCAAAGTCGTTCCTTCAGCTGTATGGTGCTCAAAGCTAAGGCTAACAACAGGCGTGAAAGTCCTTGCCCTTAGCAGCGATGAATTTTGCGTCAGATAGACTTTATCAGACGGGTGGCATTAGTCACAACAACTAAGAAAGTCTCCCTGAAAATTCCTTGATTGAAGGATCAATCTCGGTTGATCGTTTTAATCAGTGGTTTGCCCAAAATATTGTGCCACTTGCCATCAGTGGCATGCATGCCATCCCTGGTATAGCATAATATATGTAATTAATCATTATATATAGATAATAATTATTTTTAACCCACACAAGAAATTTTCATTAAAAGAAAACTATTGATAAAGAATTAAAGATTTAAGAGAGTTAAAAATTTTAATGTAAATATTAATACAGTTGTGGTTTACCATACTCAGAATAAAGGAAATTAATTAAAACATTAGCTAAAGATGCTTCGTTTTCCCTTAATAAAAGTTTATTTACGTCACAATCTCAAGCTATCTCATCATACAGGCAATCTCTTTCTGGAAATATTGATTTCCCGAAATGGCGTACATCTAGTTCCAATTTCTATTGGAAGATGATAAACAACGCAATCGTAAAAACACTATACATTACTTGGGGACATTTTATTGGTTTCTTTCCCCGAAAATTTACTACAAGATATGGTCATAAAATTCCTGCGCATCTTCTGGACGTATAACAAATGGGATTCGCTAGAGTTAAGTATTTTTCATTTTTATTGTAGAGGAAAGTCACTAAAGTTTTGAAACAAGAGCTTTAAAAGCGTTAAAAGCAACAATCCTCTTTTATCATTCAGCAATATGTAAAAGGTAACTTTCATCGAAGCCACAAGTTTTTCTAAATAAACAATTTTAATGGCATTAAATTGCGATTCTATGCATGAATTTCACATACGTAGGCTTCATAATTTTCAGTGTAAAGAATGCAGAATATGCGGAAAACTCTCAATTGATCGTATTTTTATTTCATAAAAACACCTCTCTCATCGACTTACGACCACAATTTTTCAAAGTATATAACTACTCAGAGTTTCATTTGTTATTTACTATTTTAACATTACATAATATGTCCGGGTTTTATTTTTATCTATACTAATTAAAAGCGTACATAGATTACATTTTTAGATATTTTGTGCATTTTATATTCCCGAGCTTTGAATTAAAATAGCGTTCAAATATATAAATCCGATTTATGATCAAATAGATTTACAACCTGTTAATCAAAGATAAATTGATAAAGAATTAGTTTAAGTTATTTTAAAATAACTTTTCATAGCTACTACCTTTCTTAGGGTGTAACCAAAATATTTTTGCTAATCAATGTTCAATACTGAGAACATAATGAATACGTATTCATAAAAATATTTCATTCTAATTTTTTTGGGGATTATTAGACAATAACTTAACAATATGATGATATATATCATATTGTAGACAATTCGTGACACAAGGAACGTTTCTAACTTATGAGAAAATAATGTTTCTTTTTTCATTCATTAATAGTTAACAACTCATCTACAACAGAAACGCACCAAGAGCTTTTTAAAAATAACTCATAGTAAGTCATAATTAGAGATTGTGTGTGTGTGTTTATAATTATAAACATTTTAATCGCAAATAATCCCAAGTTATTAATTAGAAGTTGTTTATTTACTTGAAAAAGTCTGTTTAAAAAATAGAATTTTGAAATTTTTTTATACCATGTAATTGAAAATATTTTACGAAGATTATGTTTTGTTCGCTTAGAGATTGAAAAAAAAAATTCTTAAAAATTGATAAAGAATTGAGTTCCATAGGATCTTTTTGTCTCAGGATTTTATTTTTAAGAGACATAATGTACTTAATTAATTCATATAAAGTTACTAGACAGAAGAAAAATAAATCATGAGTTTACGCTAAGGATCTGGTAAACTTCAAATATTTTATCATGATTCCTAAGTAAAATATTATGATGTAATTTATTTGTAATATCTAATACAATATCATTAATTAAGGGAAATAATATTATAGCACTTCATAAATTGTACGAAAATTGTTAAAAAATTTATAGTTGCAAAAAGGCATCAAATTTGCAGCTTTTAGTCCTCCAAATCTGTCAATAATCATTCTATTTTATCTTTCCTTTTTCAGCATGTGACAGAATTATTTTTCCGAGACAATACAATCATTTTCATTTATATATTTCTCTTCTTGTATTTTGTAGTATTCAGCCTTGAACGAGGATTGGCACATAATTCGTTTTCATAATTGTTCTTTTTATAATATTAAAAGCATCAAGAAAAAATGCATAAAAGAAGATTTTAAATTTTTTTTTTGTGATTTTCTGTATTTTCAAATTTTTATTTCTGTCTTCATTTGCTTTCAAATTTTTGAGTTTTGAACAGTATCATTAAATTCTTTCTTATTGGTCCATACCAGTAATCGTCGATAAAACAATACAAATATCAAAAAATTGGAAAAAGAACATGCAGAATGATATAAAGTGAAAGTAAAACATAAATTAACACATATGTGTTCTCTACCTTAGAAGTTTTACTCAGAAATTTATTAGTAAGGTATCTGTTCTACATAATATATATGTATATATATATATATATATATATATTTACTTATCTCACACAATACTACAAAAGCTTTTATGAAGACCTGTGAATATTTAACATTACGAAAAATGAGAAAATCTTATCATTAGTACGTCAGTCATTAAGTACAAATTTAATGTACGAAAAAGAGTATCAACCTTCCCCCCTCCCTTCTGAAATTGTGATAATATTGCTTTAGTATCAATTTAAAACAGAACCGAGAATTGTGAGGCTTAACTGCCATGTATTATTTTGTTTACAGAAAATTCCTTTGACTTTCGCATTCTTCACCATGAAAATGGTTTTATATATTTCGCCTTTCAGATTTCAGCTCTTCTGTTTGGAAACAGAAGTTAGATTCCGTAAAGTTAGAAACGCGATTCCTGCTAAATTTAGTTTTAGTTACTTTTTTATTCTCTTGTGCTTACTAAAGTAAGATGATGAAGGAAGGTCAGTGGCGCATACAACGGGGGGGCCTAGGGGTCCGGACCCCCCTCCCCAAAGCCCTTGACTTTTTTCCGATTGGTTATAATTCTAAGTATATAATACGTAAAATTTAATTAAATATTTGTTATTGATCATTAATTTTATTAATTAATGCTAATTATTTATTCAGTAATTAGTTTTTTTACTGTTTTTTGTTCCCGAAAATCGAAAAAATCAAAAGGAGCATGATACAAGAATGTGGTGAACTTTCGCCCCTTGGACTTTCGACCCTTGAAAAATTCCTATGTGCGCTACTGAGGAAGATCAATATAAAACTCTCTCCCGAAGAAAACGCAGTTATTTTTAAAAAACAAATCCGAAATAAGTTTAAGGAAACTTAAAATTTAACAATGAATTGATTGATTGGCCGATTATTGACATCGTACTAAGCAGCAACACGCGAGGGCTGTATTTAACACTTACATACGCAAATATCACTAGCGTAGCTAGTTCTGAGTGGGCCTTCTATCAAAACTCCTTCGGGGCCTTTTCTTAGAAATGAGACTTGTTAGTGGTATTGTAGTTAAACATGTTGGGACCCTGTAGCTTAGGGGCCCCGAACCATTGATACAGCTGATAAGGCGGTAGCTGTGTCACATACGCACATGTACAAAAATATATGTGTCTATTCACTGCATTTTACGTGAGAGTAATATATATATATGAGCAAAAATATAAAATATTTTCATATACAAAAACATGTGTTTGTAAGCGTGTATGCGCTCGTGTTGTGTTTGATCAAATTATTGTCTAATTTTTTATTTAAATGTATATAAATGGAGAATATACTTTCATTGCAATTAAAAAATTAACAGAGAAAAAATAGTCACATCAGCATCAGTTACTAAATCAGTAATTTTCTTTGATAAAATATTCTATCAAATAATAAAAAATTATGTGCTATTAATATTTATTTGTGTGTGGAGTTAATAATGCTTAAAATTCTTTATTTAATGCGATGCGTCGTTAAATTAAATTCTTTTCAGTTTTAAATATAAAAAAAAGAGGGGAGAGGGGAGGTCCTGAAAGTGTTTTTATTTTTGTAATAATTTATTATCTTTTGAAAAATAAATAAATATAATTTGAAAATAAAATACTGATTTTTTTCTGTTCAATACAAAATATTTAAGCCTGTATAAAATCTAAAACTGTAAATGCATCATTTTAAAACTCACAATTGTTATAAATTTTAATAACTGTATTTAGATGTAAGCACGAACATTTCAAATTATAAATCACTTCAAAAATATCCCTTTCGACCGTTTTCAAAAGCTGCTGTCGGCTGAATCGTTTAGTTTAGTTAATACATAACTAAACACTTTTTATGGGTAATAAGTTTGTTATATAAGTAACAGGCAATTTTATGTAGTGAAGAAATGTCTTAGAAGATCTTAATGTTAGTTTCCTTATACGTAGTATACGGAAAGGAATCCCTTACGGTTTGTCAATGAAGCCTAATAAAGCCTTAATGATCGTAGGAAAGCTACAGTAGACCATAGCTTCCGCTATAAAGAAAGTTTTTAACACTTTCCTAATGGTGTTTGATCCTCTCCTTTATAGTCAGTAATCTGTGATATAAAATATAAACACACGTTTCTAGTGACCACGGAATGGATCTTGTAACAAATGTTTCAAGCGAAAGCGAGGAGAGTTAGGCCACAAGTCGTTGCCTTTTATTTCATGCTATAAAATGCTGAGATCTAGAAAGGGGCCCGTTCAGTGTTAAGAAACCCGCAAATTGCAAATACTTTAGAGAATTATTTAAATAAGTATTTATCTAGCAACTGAATTTTTTTAAAAAAAATTTCCAAACCATGTTTTGGAAAATTTGTTTCTTTGAAAATTCGTTAATTAAGGAATATTTTGAAAAAATGAATGTCACAAATAAAAAAAAAAGATTTTTAGCCAGAATTTTTTAATCTGTTGCCCTTTTGTATTTACATTTTGTAGTTTAACTCTAGATATTTAATAAAATATATATTTAGCGAGATTATACATTATATTAAATAATAATCTTTCTGTCTAATATAAATGCTATTGATATTTTTCAGAGATATTATCTGGGGAAAAAATATTTTAAATAAATTAATACTGATTTCCTTCTATAAATATATAATCATATACAAAACTGCAATGAATGTAATAAAGAAAAGTAATAAATCGAAATATAACAAGACAGCATAGATGAAAAATAAGATAGCCTCATCAAGCAAATTCTTAGCCTTAGGAATGATGGGTGTAAGGTTAAACATAGTTTTAAGACCAGCCAACTTTCCCCGTATATATTTAGGAAAAATGATTAAAACACTTCTGGTATCTTAGTGAATGATTTGAAATATTGTTTCCGTAAATAAAAAGCCAGTCGTGCTATTTGTATTTTTGTTGTTGTTGTGTTGTTACTAATGCCACCTGTTTGACGGTATCAAATCGAGGCCGCGAAATTCATCACCGCAAAGGTCTAGATGTATGCCTGTCGTTACCGTAGCTTTGAGTACCATATAGATGACAGTACGATTTGGCTCAGTTACTTCCAATTTTGAGGGAGAACACCCTGGAGGTGGGCTTCCCACCTCTCTTCCTCCTTCCACTAACCTCAAGAAAGGAATTGTGGCTCGACGGCTATTTAGAGTACCCTCATGCCGCAAAGGTACTATACATTTACAAAATTCCATGCCTTCTCCGGATTCAAACCCAGGCCCTACAGCACAGCAAATTGTATTTTATATATATTCATTATTATCGTGTTTAAGGTTATATTACTCTTTAGATACTCCAAGCCATGAGTGCACAGTGCGTGAAAGCGTGCGCACCGTTTACAGTAGATATCAGCCAGAAAAGCGAAGTAGAAAGAGGAAACACTGGAAACGCATTATAACTTAAATAGTTTCTTGGAAAAAGAGGAATTCCTGGATCTCTGCTAATTCAGCAGAGAGTTAAGGTATCCGACTACATTCGGAACCGTGATTTTGCAAAAGCGCGTAAATGGATAATATTTATGATATTTAGTGTCACTTAGATTAGAAAATGTATATAAAATTGTTTTAAGAATAGTATTACAATAAAAAATTATTTAAGTGCAATATTTTGACAAAAAATTAACATAGAATGACCAATTTTCCAAATATTCTCCTTTTGTGAAAAATGCTTCTATTAAAATAATATTTCGCCTGTATATAGCTCAGTCCTCTGTACAGAGGCTCAACTAGAATTTTTTAAATATATAGCTTAGAAGTAGGTTTATCCATATTTTACGACAACAGAGGGAGAAATTTTAAGAAAAAAACGCCGATAATTATTTCAATGGGTTACAACTCTGAAAATAATGCTAAGTTTTCAAAAATCATATAGTTGAGCCTCTGTACAGAGGTCTGAGCTATATACAGGCAAAATATTATTGTAATAGAACCATTTTTAACAAAAGGAGAACATTTTGAAAAAAGGTTATTCTAAGTTAATTTTTGCCGAAATGTTTTATTTAAATAATTTTTTTTATCAAAATGTCCTTAAAACAATTGTATACATGTATTCTAATCTAAGTGACACTAAATATCATGAAAATTATCCATTTATGTGCTTTTTTAAAATCACGGTTCCGAACGTAATCGGATACCTTAAAAGTAGAAGTAGTTAATACGCGAGAAGTTTGGTTGGAATGAATTTGGTTGGGAGTGATAAAGTAAATTATAAAGTTTATCATATGAGTGTGTGCAACAAATTTACAAATTCATTTATTTAATTAAAACGTATTTTTTTTATTTTTTCAGTTTTATATTTTGAACTAAAATTATATTTTTGACATTTAGCTGAACTACTAATTTTTCCCATCTCAAATTATAACTTTTTATTGGGCCTTGTAATTGCGAAATTACTACTACAGCCTGACCCCGTTAGTACTACGTTTTCGGGCCCACAGGTACTAAAGTGCGGGTTAAGGGAACCACGAAGTTACAACATGAATATAAATTGAGCGGTAATATATGTTTCTTTATTGATGCGAATTTTTTGTGAGATTTCAGTTTTCTATATGGAAAGAAAAAGAAAATACTTTGACACTCAAAATATTTAAAGAAAACTGAATTTCGTTTTTTATCAACCAATCATCTATGGATGATTTACCGGCCATCAAGATATCCATATGATTTATCAAGACTTTTGTCGTGCTTAAGAATATAATTCATTTTTTTTTAAAAAAAAGACAATAATGTAGAGTTACCCATTTATTACCACGACTATTATTGTGTTAGATTATGCGAGTTTCTGTGTTTATGCTCTTGTAATTTATAAGCATTTATATATTCTATGAAAATCTGAATTTTTTGAAATTTTGATTTCTGAGCTATGTTATGTATCATTACGTAGCATATTTTTTTTTAAAAATGTAGAAACTAATTTAAGGGAAAGCTTTTTTCCCCTGATTCTCTGATTTTCTTTTTTAAAAAACATATTACATAATTATAATTATTTGTAAAATAAATGAAAAATATTAAAAATCAAGATTACATAACAATTTTAGAATTAAGGTATCCGACTATGTTCGGAACCGTGATTTTGCAAAATCATGTAAATGGATAATATTTATGATATTTAGTGTCACTTAGATTAGAATACATATATAAAATTGTTTTAAGGACATTATGACAAAAAATTATTTAAATACAATATTTTGGCAAAAAATTAACTTGGAATAACCTTTTTTCCAAATGTTCTCCTTTTGTAAAAAATGCTTCTATTGTATTAATATTTTGCCTGTTTCAGCTCAGACCTCTGTACAGAGGCTCAACTAGAATTTTTGAAACGCATAACTCGGAAGTCGATTTAGCCATGTTTTACGAAAACAGAAGGGAGAAATTTTAAGAAAATACGCCGATAATTATTTCAAATGGTTGTAACTCTGAAAATAATTTGAATTTTTCAAAAATCATAGTTGAGCCTCAGTACAGAGGTCTGAGATATATCTAAGTGATATAAGTGACACTAAATATCATGAAAATTATATATTTATGCGTTTTTTTAAAATCATGGTTCCCCGAACGTAGTTGGATACCTTAAGATATATTTAAATATTAAATAATCTGAGACAATTTTTATTTGTAGTAAGTTTTGGCGAGAAAGAAATGAATGTTAATAGGGGGAAGGAGGGAATGTTAAAAAGGGAGCTTGAGATATTTTCTAACCCCGTATTAGGTAAATTACATACTTTGAAATTAGTAGATAGCTTAAACTTTTGCGTAAGAAGTTCGTGAAAGCGATCAAAAATTTAGTTGTTTTTCATTCTTTAATTTTATTTTCGTTTTCATAATTCTGTACAAAAGTAAGATCTCGTTTTAGGCAGTAGATTGGGTTACTTATCGAATACCATTATCATTAAATTTAGGTAATAATAAAAATTTTAAAAGTTATATACATATTATATTCAATTACCGTAAAATCCGTCAGATAAAACTTCCTTTCAACACAAAAAATATAATCGAAATTTACGGTTGCATGCTATACGCCGGATATAAAAATGAGAGCTTGAAAAAGAAAAAAAAAGTGATGCGGCCATAAAGTAAAAATTAGACTTCTACATAGAGCCAAATACTGTTTATTTAAAAGAAATGGCATTCCTTATGAACTTAAAAGGTTGTAGTTATAGAAATATACTATATATTTATCTAAAGCTTATGTGTGTGTGTGTGGAATCATACCTCGAATAAATGACTTGAAAACATAAAAGGATTACACACATACATTTCAGGTTTCTTCGGAAAAAAAGGGGGTACTTAATACGACGAATATACCTAAAAATTAAAAAATACAGCTTGAAAGTATAGGTGAGCGTTATATATACACCAGATTTTACTATAATTATAGACCTAATTAAATCTTTCATATTTTATGTGTTGTAAAAACCAAATCATTAAACAAAAATTACTATACACGGAAATATAATTTTAACTAAAAAATCTTTTTTTTTTTTTCCAAAAATGTACCATTACTTAATGTACTAAGTGCTCGGGAGAATTGCTGGTCAGTTCAATAAATTTTATATAAAAATGTTTTTTCTATTATAAAGATTAATGGAATGTTATTTTTTTTTAATAAAAGATCCTACTGTTCCTGGATTCTTGAGTAGCATCCTTTTTCATTGGCTAGAGTGGTACGCAGGCGCAAAGCATTTCCCACCCCACCCCTTACCCTTTCATTACTCCCACCCCAAATGATAATCGATTGATTTTAGAATTAACAAAAATTACATAAAGTTCTTAGATTAGGTAATCTAACTTGAAAAGCATTATAGAAATGCAAATATTTACTCCAGTTAATCAACTTATCCGAATCAATTTCCAAAAAAAAAAGTTCCATTTTCATGATATATGAATCGTATCCGTGGTGATAAAATTCCGAACATACCCTTCTATTGGCTGTTTCGATTCTGATTGGAGGGATTTTACGATCTCACGAATCTCAGGGAGGGTTGGAGTTTCCGCTCAGGCTCAGATCTAATATAATAATAAATATACCCCAAAGGGAGGAGGAAGGCAAAGGGAATAGGGACCGGAATAAATTTTCAGGGAAGGGTTAGGTTTATATAAGGTCGATGGAGGATGTAAAAGTATAGAAAGAATTTGCCCAAGCTCTAACGATGTATTCCTCTTTTACGAAATGCTTTCATGGTGTGAGGAGAAATATCCGGGAGAAGTAAGTTCCCATCTGCAATACTTTTTCTCTCCTTTACTCAGTATTTTGCGCTTTTATCTTTGCAGAAAATTATCTGAATATTAACTTTCAGTATACAAAAATTATAAAATATTCGATACAGAGTTTTTTCTCTACTGTAGTACGATTGGAGTTTTTTATATTTTATTTTTGCTTACATGCAAAATTTGGATGAATGAAGCAAATACTTAACTTTCAGTTTCAGCGTCAACATCAATTAAAGAGTATTTTTTTGCTCATCGAGGGCTATTTACAAAATTCTTCACAAGCGCCTAGTATTACTTGAAGAATTCTTGGTTGAGTATAAAATGTCTTAGATTAAGAATTTGCTTACTATTTTTTTTATTTATGATTCTTTCAGATGTTATGTTGCTAGTAACAAAAAAATTTATGACTTAAAAATGTTCTATATGGCAGGGGTGGCGAGCCTTTATGGATCAACGTGCCAATTTTTTCCAAAGAAATGTTTAATGAGGTATAGATGTGCCGTCAAATAATTTTGACTAGTGATTATTGGAAAATTAATAAAACTAAACACTAAGAACACAAAATTCTATTTACTATGAAAAAATACTTTTTGCACTGTATAGTCGTAAATGTTTTAATTATACGTGTAATTAAAATTAAAGTAACATTAGTGTGAGTTATGTTGTTATGGATTGGTTGACAAATAACTTCTATAAGGATTGTAAAATATTACTTTTAGCAGAATGCATGCTCAATTGGAGTCATCTGCCAATCGGTTTTTAAGCAACGAATTATTTTTGCTGTGGTCCACTTTTTTGACAAGAGGATTTTAGATTTATTTCAAAATGCCGTTTTACAGACGATGTTCTGCATACCACTATTTCACAACATAAAACACACACTGCTTTGTCGCCTTTACAAATCATTCCATATTTCTAGATTCACCAAATTTGAAATTCTCTGTTACACTTACTATCTTGCCCTTTTTATTCTTTTGCTGAAGTAGCCATGTTCAATAACACTTAAAATCGTAAATATAACACAAATAAACTTTAAAATACAGTTGTGTCAATTAAATTGACTATGCTGTGTGTAGACAAACTATACATCATAAGCAATTGTAGTCTACGACTAAGGCAAGACAACAACAAACGAATGTGCTTCCCACCACCCAGCGACCGATCACTCGCGTTTGTTCGTAATACTTGTGAATTTTGTTATTTTGAAATAAAATGCAAACTATTTTGATCGGTGGGGAGCCCAAAATATTGTGTTGCGTGCTAATGGTTCGCCATCCCTGTTCTATGGTATGGAGATTAGGAGAAAATAATTAAAAAAATATTATTTCGAAATTTAATATTGTCACAAAGGGATTGAATTTACAAAAAATGGGGAACTGAATTTTTATTACATGATTTTAAACTCAAAATAAAATTATTTTCTACTATATAAATAACTATATGTATAAATAAAAACAATGATTATTGATAAATGAATACTATATGAGTTGTGTGAATAGTACACAACATTTCATAATTTCCCCCTGCTCTCTCTTCTCGCACCGTCTAATCAGTCCAATACAGGTTTATTAATGTTTTCCACTTCATCGTGCACTGTAATTTCGACAGTAGGTTTTTTTTAAAATAAAATTTAATACTAAAATGTTGTTAAACATATCTCATGTTTTTCTTCTAATTATCTAGTAGGTGTCCTCTCATCTCAATAAGTGTTAAAAGGCACTAAATACTTGTTTTTCTTTAATAAAAATTACTAAAAATTTTTAAAATAAAGAGCTCATGTATCTGAAATGTATCTAATGTGTTTTTTTGTAACCATTTAATCCATTCACTGCCAGGAAAATTTAGAGCTTCTTGCCTTGGGTTCCAAGGTTTTATTTTAAAGAAACAGGAAATTTTACAAAATATAATAATATTAATTTACAGATATAATATTGCAATGGCATGTACATTAATTTTTATTGAAAAAAAATAACACTGTGAGATAACTCGTAGTTGGCGTCACTGTTCTGAGTGCCACTTACGAGTTATCTCGTAGTTTTTTTTTTTTCAATTAAATTCTTCATATACAAAGATTTTCTTTTAGTTTTGTTTGATTTACAAGCTCGTCACCTAATTTCATCTGGTGACAGTCAGATACGTAATGTTATGTCAGATTTTCAAACAGATGTGTAATGATCCTCATTGGGTAAAACCTACAAGGCAAAGGTAGTTATAAAGAGTTATAAAATAATAAAAATGAACTCTATTAAGTAATAATTAGCAAACCTAAAGAAAACCATCCATTGGGACAAGAAAATCACTCTACCCTACTTCGAAATTTTCCTGCATAATATACACAAATTCGCTTATTGCGTTACGCTTTATTGTGCACTCTAATTTCGACAGCAGGTTTTTTTTTATATAAAATTTAATATTGAAGAAGTTGTTTAATGTCTCTGGAATTTTTTTTTCTTGCAACTATTTAATTGGTATCCTCTCATCATAATAAATGTTAAAATGTACTAAAATACTGTTATTTTTAGCAAAAAAAAAAAAATACTTTGAGTGTTTTCAATAAAAATACATAAAATTAATTCTGTTGTGGCAGAACTGACCATTAAAATTATTTTTTATTTTATTTTTTCCTTTACCTAAATTAATTTTTTATTTTATTTCCCCCTTTATCTATATACCATAGAATATCTTTTCTACATAGGCAGGTTTTGAATTTTTGAACCCCCCTTTTATCCACTTATTGTGCATAATCAGCTGAGGAAGAAAACCGTAATGTACTTATAATAAATTATATTTTTAGATTTATTCCTTTGTGTCTGTGCTACATATTATTATGAAGTTTCATATTTTTTCTCAGTCTTTATTTAAAGCTCTGGTAGCATTTTTGGGTGTATAAATCGTGAGTATATTTTGCTTTATGATTTAAGAGCATAATAACAAACAACACACTATTATATTTTATTATAAATTAAATTCATTATGGTACAGGGCCAAAAAATTATCAGAAATAAGTTTTTTATCCTTTATATAACTTTTGGCTCACAAATTTTGTCAGGAAATAATATTGAAACGGTTTTGCTACTAATACTGGGCCTGAGAGGGCCCAAACTTAAGCCACTATAAATTACACATACATATTACATAAAAGTGCTTCAATTTTTTTAAAAATTAATATGAATGAAGAATGATTATATTTTTATTTTAGTACTTTAAAAATAATATTTTTTAGGAATTTTTCCGAATAATCTGAGAACTGCATCAAGAAGATGAAAATACATACTACATATCTGTTGTACATCTAAAACAGTGATTTCCAAAGTGGTTTATATCGACCCTCAGGGGTCTATGACAACCTGAAAGGGGTCCATGTCAGCGAAAAAATAATTTGGGGGTTTATGAGGTATAAATGGGGATCTACAATGTTACTTGCATTAAACCAGATTATGACTTTAATTTTAAAAGAAAATTTTGATCAAGTGGAAGCGAGATTTTACCTATTTAGCAGATTTAATTACTAGGTTTAGTGAGTTTAATTTGCAGTTACAAGGTGACATCATAAGTTTCATTAAAACAAAGGGGCCATCATTTCTGCTTTTCTTGCCAGAGTTGAGCTAAAGTAGTATAGAATTATAGGTCAAAAATTTTCAAAGTTTCCTCAATTGGTCACAGACAATCTGCAAAGTAAATGACGTTTTACCCTACATTCAACATTTAAATGCCCTTTATTCAGATTTTGAAACTACGTTTGAGAATACTTTGTGACTATGGCAATACCACAGTAGTCAATGAATTCATATAGTCACATAGAAAAAAAATTCATATTACTAGAAGAGCTGATCGAAATATGCATTAATGAAGATCTTGAAGTAAAGTTTAAAAAAAGACGTCAGCAATTTTGGATTTAAAAACGTGGTGTATACATGTTATTTATCCCGAATTATGGAAATCTTGAGAAAATTTTTAGTTGCTTTTCTTAATGAGAGGGTGTTTCAGCGCAGTTGCCAATCATTAAAAAGTAAATAAATAAATAATAAAATAAATTTTAAAAAATTGAACAAACAACTACTAACCCAATGATATTTAGAGTTAAACCTGACAAGATTGATGTCAAACGTTGAAAATTTGTTATTGAAGCCCCAGACCATCCCTACCATTTAAAGCATTTGTTTGTTGCTCAGTTATTTATGTATTAATTAAATTAAATTTAATTAATTAACATGTGTTTCATAAGTTTTAAACACTATTCTTCACTGCAGTTAGAAATTTAAATCTTTTAGTGTAGCTCTATATCAGATGTCAAAAAGACAAAAGACAAACGTCTTTTTGACATCTAATAACAATATAGTAACAATCAATAACAATATTTGACATGTACTCAAATAAGAATTAGCCTCCGAATGAGAGGTACTATAGAAGAAAACAACTATAAAAAGAGAAAATCCTTCAGTAATCAAAAAAGGAAATCGGGTAGGAAATATCATTCCATGTTGTTTCATTTACGATGGTTTAATGCATTTCATTTGTGTAATATGGAATCATTTCATTTATTTGTTTTAGCATTCATAAATTGTTTATATTTTCAAAACATTTTCTTGATTATTTCCTTTTATTAATCAAAAAATATCTTAACTGATTTATAAAGTCAAAAGACTTTTTTTTAAAACAAAACAGATATAAAGAGACGTTTAATCAATTAACACTTATAAAGTCAAAATGTGGTCAGATTATTAGAGTTTAGGGTCTATGGACAGAGTAAGATGGCGTTAAGGTATCCGACTACGTCGGAACCGTGATTTTGAAAAAGCGTATAAATGGATAATATTTATGATATTTAGTGTCACTTAGATTAGAAAACGTATATAAAATTGTTTTAACAATATTATTATAATAAAAAAATTATTTAAGTTCAGTATTTTGACAAAAAATTAACATAGAATGACCCATTTTCAAAACATTCTCCTTTTATAAAAAATGCTTCTATTATAATAATATTTTGTCATGTATATAGCTCAAACCTCCTTACAGAGACTGAACTAGAATTTTTGAAATATGTAACTTAGAAATGAATTTATCCATATTTTATATATACTACAACAGAGGGGAGAAATTTTAAGAAAAAAACGCCGATAATTATTTCAATTGAAGGTAACTCTGAAAATAATGTGAATTTTTCAAAAATCCTAGTTCAGACTCTTTGGAGAAGTCTTTACTTTATATAAGCACACAAAATATTATTATTATTATAGAAGCATTTTTTATAAAAGGAGAACGTTTTGAAAAAAGGTTATTCTAAGTTAATTTTTTACCAAAATAATGCAATTAAATTTTTTTGTCATAATGTCCTTGCAACAATTTTAAACCTATACTCTAATCTAAGTGACACTAAATATCATGAAAATTATCCATTTATGCGGTTTTTTAAAATCACGGTTCCGAACGTAGTCGGATACCTTAAGGAATTAGAAGTTGGAGGAGGCAAAGAAGAAAATATTGTCACATGTACACATAATCAAAGGGCAGTGAAGGGGGTAGGGAACAAAATTTTAAAATTTAGCAACAAAATGTCAAATTTTTAACTCTAAATGAGCGAATTAGGTCGGAGAAGTAAAAGTTGTTATAATTTTCTAATTTCTGTATAATTTTAATTTAAGGTACAAGGCATGAGTCTCCATTACTCACTGTTGAGCTATAAATCGGTTATCCACGATTCATGGATCCTTTTACAGTATGATGCATGGCATTTTGTTTTTTGCTTTTTTTAAAATTGAGGCAAAAGGTTATTTTTAAAAAAAAAGGGTTTTTATATATTTTATATAGTTCCTAGATTTAGGGGGCTAAATAGAATAAAAATAAATTTATCTTCCCTAAAATACGAGAAATGCGGTCACACTTCCTCCTTTTGCTCTCCAACCCTCCGCTCAATCACCACCACTCTCTATAGATCTATTAAGTGTTTTCTCTCTGTGTTCTACTTTAAATAGTCTAAATATCAACTATCATATAAAATATATATGCAACATT
This sequence comes from Trichonephila inaurata madagascariensis, assembly GCA_019973955.1. NCBI lineage: Eukaryota > Metazoa > Arthropoda > Arachnida > Araneae > Nephilidae > Trichonephila > Trichonephila inaurata. Next base: position 68,836 of record BMAV01004447.1, on the reverse strand, counting down.
ACGATGCGTTTTTTACCTCATTTGGAATTGTAATGTCATTTGTATAGTACATACAGATAAAAAAAATAGTCGGTTAATACGAAATTGTAACGCGCGCGCGTTTTAACTAGATATAATTAGTTAAGAGAGATTTGTTAAAATAATTTATTTTCAAAGTAATAATTTCGGAAAAAAAAAAACTTTTCAGAGTTCAAATTTTGACAATAGGGAAAATAACATTGAACATTTGCATTTATTCATACTTCATTTACAAAAAGTAGAAATTTACAAAATCAATAAAAAGTTAAGAGAATTTATTAGATTATAAAAAATAAAAAAAAACTTTTCATAAGCCTCGAGAGAGAACATTTTCATTTCTCTAATATGAGAAATTGTACAAAAATTTATCAACAAATGAAAGATAAGAAAATGTCATCTTCTGCATCTTTTTTTTTTATTATTATATTAATTCTAACATTTATTCTGTTCACGCGAGCCCTTTAACCGACGTTGGTTATGTAGATAGATTAAAATAATTAGAGTGAATTTTGTATTAATAGTTTTCATATTTTAAACTCATCCTCAGAAGAAAACTGGAGGAGAGATTAAATAAGTTAAGTTTATGCCGTGTGAGTATAGAAGATATTGTTACGATTCCTACACTCAATATATGTGTAATTGAAGCTGAATTTAAATTTTAGATAAAACGAGTCTGAGTTGAGATTCAGATAATTAGTTTAAATTTGATTTTTTAGCTTGCTTATCTTTACCATTTCTGCTTAATTGCATTCTGTTTCCCTCAACTTGTGTAGCTTACTTTTGTTACATCTAAAAACTGAGAGAGATAGTTTAAATGTACAGAATTACTGTTTGCAGCTTTATTGCAGTTAAGAGTCGAGTTACTCAATAACATTTGAAAGTTAACTAAATAAAACACAGCTAGATTCTACAAGCTTTATGTCACCCAAGTTGGCGTAAGACTATATTTCGGGGAAATTTTATGATAATTATGACATAGATATTTGAATAAGTTTGATTCAAATGGGGGATTTGTGGGATGGCTTTTCCTTGGGATACCGTATATTAGGGATGAATTTTTTGGGTTATGGGAAGAAAATTATTAATCAAATTTTTCCCCCCATGTGGAAAAGATGCCCATGGCAGGGTGGGGACTTCTTTCCAGGGTAGGGGTTTTTAAAATTTTTTCAAGATATTGAGGTCCCCCGGGGGGAGAGGGGAGGAAGGAAAGTTTTACAATAGTTGTTAAAACCCTCAAAAAAAATTTAATGAAATAAAACTTTTTCCCTCACAACTAAGCTGAAAAACTCACATTTTTAAAACTGCGTTTAAAGTAAAAAGCAGGATAAAAATAGAAAAAATAGCCATAAGCATAAAAAAAATTTTTGATTTAATTATAAAAAATTCAAAAAAAATTTAAAAAATAAAAATTTTTCAAAAAAAGGTTTTCGTAAGTTATAGTCAGTAGAAAAAAAGTCTGTATATTGTCACCCGATTTTGGGAATATTTGGGTAAAAAATTACTAACTGCAAACCTTGAGCGGGTCACAAAAAAATGTTTTGGTGCCCTTTTCTATCGATCGCGAGGGCCCATCGCCCCCTTTTGTTTTTGGTACGAAAGATTCAAAAAAAATAACTGTTTATTTTTTTATTTATTAATTTTTATTTTTTTTTTTTATTTATTTATTTTTTTAAGAATTTTTTTAAAGGGGGCTGAATTTTCAAAAAAAAAAAAGGGAAAAAGGGCTTTTTTTGGTTTAATGAATTTAGACTCAAAAGAAATTTTTTTTTTTCTAATAAAAAACCCAAAAACCCTTTTGATAATTGAAAAGAGGGATGAAAGTACAAAATTGCTACTTTTGGCCCCCCTCTCCCCCCCTGATTTAACCAAACCTTAAATCGGGTCCAATTTTACCCATGTTTCTGTCTTATCGGGCACTATAATTTGGGGAGGGAAATATGGGCCCAAAGTTCCAATACCGGTTTTTGGTTTTTTTTAGATTTTAATACCAGAATACGGGTTTTTAAATTTAAAGGGTTAGAAAAAATTTTAAAATGGAAAAAGAAAAAAAAAAACAAACAGGTGCCTTTTGTTTTTTTTTTGGGTTTTATCGGGAGTGTATTAAAATTTTCCCAAAAAAAAAATTTTTCACCCAAAAAAATTATAATAGTATATAAAGAATCGGGAAAAGAAGAAAAGGGAAAATACCCTTATTTTTTTAAATCAAAAGAAGTGCATTTATCATTTATTCAGTCTGTGGTATTTAATTACAAATTTTTGAAATGGGGACCCAAAAAAACAAAAACTTTTCAATTGTAATGTCATTGCCCTGGAACGTAATTTGTGCAAAAGGGCCCACCCGTCGAAAACACTTTTGGTATCTACCCCAGTTGGGGGTACTGTTAAAATGGCGTTGTACTGTTTCCAAGTTTTTTTACCCCTTTACCCCTCATCTAAATAAATCGTTTTTTCCCGGGATGGTTTTTGGGGGTGTATTTTGATTTCGGGGAATATTTTGGTTTGTCAAAATTTTTTAACTATCCCCAAATTCAAATTTTTTGTTCAAGAGACAATTTTTTCACTATTGAATTAGTCCCAAATTTTCATCATTTTCCCGAAAACCCGTAAAAAATTCCCTTTTTGAATGTGAATATTTTTGTAGGAAAAAATTTTTTTAAAAATTTACTATAAATTTGGGATCAAATTTAAAATTGTTTTTCCCCTTTTTCTTTTTTTTCTTTTTTAAAATTATTATAATAATGTAAATATACCTATATGACTTTTTATTTTTCGGATCCCTTTTTTCTGTAAGCTTTCAGTGTAATATTAAAATTTTTCAGTGATGTGTGCTGTGTTTTTGAAAGTGATGCAACATGAAATTTAGTTTCATTATTTTAATTTAAAATTATTTCTCCGAAAAAAATGACTAGCCAGTCTTTTATAGGCGGCTTGATACAGTTCGGGGATATTAAGTCAAATTTCCTACTATCGGACAAATTAATTTTCGGTTTTGGTTGATCATCGTTTTTTGATGGGGATTTTTCATTTTCCCAAAAATCTTTCCCCATCATTGGGAAAAAGGTTTTTCAAGGGTTTTTTTTAAAATTTTAAATTATTAACACTTTTTTTGTTTCTAGTAAATATCAAAAAGAATGGTTTTTAAAAATTGGGTGAATATCGATGTTACAAACTTGAAATTAAATGGTTTTAAATCCCGGTATTCGGTACCCCGGTATATCCCGGTTTTACAATCCCAATTGTAATGTCAATACAGATTTTTTAAAACTTATAATACTCAAAAAATCTGTTAAATGTACCTGATGTCTTTTCTTGTAATTATTTAATAAGTGTCATCTCTTCCGCAAAGATTTTAAAAAAATTTTAAAAAACACCTGTTTTTTTTTTTAAAAAAAATTCCCTTTTGATTTTACCTAAAAAAGCCACAAACCTAAAAATTTATTCCCCGGGGAGAAAAGTAAAAAATAAAAATTAATTTTTTATTTTATTTTCTCTCCAACTATGAACCAGGGAACATTTTTTCCGTATAGAGAAGTTTTTAAGGCGGTTTTTGCCGTATGTACAAGAGCGGAAATAAGCGGAGATAAATTTTTTAGAAAGATAAAATGCCTCAATTTTTAAAAATTTGTACTTTGTAACTCAAAGCATTTGTTTTAAAAAAGTAGTGTTTTTTAAAAACTGAAAATGTTTTTATAAATAATTTTCCTTTTTTTTACATGTTAAGGATAGCCTATTTTTGATTAGGTATGGGGGAAAATGCGAAACACATTTTATAAAAGAAAAAAATGTTTCAAAAAAATCGGATAAAACAGAGTAGTATGATAAAGTATGTGATTCTCTACTAGATAGTGAGGCCAGAATATAATATTAATGTTTGAGTACTTTTATATCTGAAAAAATATTCCGAATTTGGGTCCTATTCTTTAACATTAACCGATAACAGCCATAAATACTGGAAACAAATTTTTTTTTCTTATCCACCGTACTGCACATAAGAAATGAATTTGGGGAAATTTTAAGGGATTACCCATAAAATACGATTTTTTTTGGGAAAAGTACTACTTCCCGAACCCCTTTTAATATCGGAAAGTTTTTTTAAAATAATAACTATATTGATTGCTTTAAATATTCTATATAAATATGGAAATGATACAGAACATAAAATTCTTGTACAAACTATGGATAACCCCGTCTACCCCGGTTTTTAAAAAGGTTCCCAGATGAGAAAAAAAACCCTTTATAGAATATAGATTCGAGCAAGGTTTTTGAATTGAAAATCCCCCGCAAGCAAGTTTTTGCCAAAAATTCCCCCAAAATTCATTGGGGAAATCCCTTTTTGCAAAAAATGGAAAAAAAATTTTAGTGCAAAGAAAATATCTTGTTTAAAAAGGAAATTTGGAGGTCTTTTTTGTATAATAAAAAAGTCTTTCACACAGAATTTGGAAAAAAAGGATTTTATATAAATGAAGTTAAATCCCGAAAAAAAATTCGGGAAATTGAAAATTCATTTATAAAAAGGTTCATCTTTTTAAATAATTTATAAAACCATAATAAAACAAAATTTTTTCCCCTTTAAAAACTATATGTTAAAATGCAATTATTCAAAACCCTTTTAAAAAAAAAAAAAATTAGTTTTTATTTTTATTTTTTCTTAAAAATTTAAAAAAGGGAAAATAAAAAAGAAAATAAAGGAAAAACAAAGAAAAGGGAAACCCGGGGGGGGAAAAAGGGTTCAAGATTTTCATTAAATTAAGGGGGGAAAATTTTTAAAATTCCCAAAAAAAGTTCGAATTTTAAAAACCCTTTTTTTAACCTTTTAAAGATTTAAAAAATATTTTAATTAAATTTTTTTGAAAAAAAAAAAGGGAAATTAAAGGAAGGGGGAAAAGAAAAAAGTTGTTTTCTAGAAAAAAAACTGGGGGAAGGGAAAGGTTTAATTTTTTGGAAGAAAAATTCCCGGGAAAAAGCTAATTCCAGAAAAAATTTCCCTAATAAAAAACCAAACTTAAGGTTTTAACCCCCTTTATTAAAAATTTTTAAAGAAAATTTTCTTTAAAATTTTTTCTTTCAAAAACCCCTTTTAAAAAATTTAAAAACAAATTTTCCCCAGGGGAAAAGAAAATTTTTGGGAAACCGGGGAAAATGACTCTTTTCAAGATTATTCCTATAAAAAAAATCGTGAAAGTTCCAAGGTTCCCGAAAAAGTTCCCCTTTTTAGGGTTTTTTAAAAAATGGGTTGTTGGGTTCGATTTATTTATAATTTATATCTATTTTTTTCCCATTTGGTTTTTCGTTTAAAAATTTCTGGAAAGTGGTTTGCCTTTTAAATTTCCTTTGGGAAAAAAATGATAAAAAAATTTTTAAAAAAAAAAACCCCAGGAAAAAACCTCTTTAAAGTAACCCCCTTTTTTAGGAAAATTGTAGGTTGGAAACCCCAAGGAAAAGGTTAAAAAAAAAACCAAAATGGGAAAGTTAGCCAAAAAAAAGGCCTTTTTAAAATGGGTTGTTGCGCCACAGAGTTTAGTTTATAGTTTCATATCTATTTTGTTCATCGTGTGGATTTCGTATTATAAAATTTCATGGATTTGTGTGTGCGTGTGTATTCACGTTTGAAAATAACATGTATAAAGAAATTTATATAAATAAAAAAAATCTCCCAGCTATAAACAAGCAGTCTAAAGTAACATTTTTTTTTCTTTTTGTGTGTATGTAAAAAGTAGTGCATTAGAAATCAAGATAATGTTAAAAGAAAATTCAAAGATGATGATACTTTGTCACAAAAAGAAAACGCCTTTGGTTAATAATGTTAATAGTGATTTTAAAAAAAACCCGTCATGTCATACTATAAATATTTAATACTTTTGATTTAAATATATCTTTAACAAATACATTTCTCTTAATTATAAAAATGCAACAGAATATTTTTCTAATTTTGGAAGCCTAACTAGCTTGCAGTATTTTTTTTGTTTCGTATAACGGGGAATTTTTTAATGAAACATGTGTGAAAAAAAGATACATGATTACATAGATAGCGAGGGTTATCTGTATAATAAAGCGAATTTTTCTTCCTTTCATCAGAATTTCGAAACTTACCTGTGCGAAAAACATATTCTATGGAATATGGTTAAGGAAAGAAAAAAATAAATAAATAAAGGAAAAAAAATTTTTTATGTTAAGCACTGCCACGAAGAAAATAAAGTTTAGGACAGTGGTGGGCAGACTTTTCCATGTGGTACAGGCTACTTTTAATCTTTTCAAAGTGTTGCGGTCCATTTAGTATCAAAGGTACACACAAAGAGGAGGGGGTGGGGGAGGCTCCATGGGTCCGGACCCTCCTCCATAGGCCACGATATTGTTTCCGATAGATTATAATCCTATACATAGTACGTAAAATTTAATTAAGTATTTTTTATTAAGTTTTTTTATTAATTAATGCTTATTATTTATTCAATGATTTATTTCTTACTGTGTTCTTTGTTCCCAACAATCTACAAAATGAAAAAAACAATATGTTTGGATGCGTATTGTGGTAGGATATAAGAATAGTAGACATTCGACCCTGGACCACCACACCACGTCCCCCTTAAAAAATTCACGAGGGCTCTCACTGACAAGTGTCATAGGTGTGGTGAGGTAAGGAAAAGGTCACACAACAATATTTATTATAACTTAATAATAAATAAGGAACATATACTTATCTACGTAAATAAAATAAAAAAAACTCACTTTTTGAAACCGCGTTTAAAGCACAAAACGCAAAATACACACACAAGCATAATAATAATAGCCCCAAATATAGTAATATCTAATGATGCATTTATCATCAAACAATTGAAATACATTAAAAAATAAAACATTTTCATCTAAAGTTAGTTCTCGTAGTTACAGTCAGTGAAAGACTTAGTCTGCGTACTGTCAGCCAATCTTGAATATTTCCGTGTATAATTACTAACTGTTAATCTTCAGGCGGTCACCCCAAATTGTCTTGGCGGTCCACCGGTCGATCGCGATTGACGTAATGTCCACCCCGGGTTTAGATATTTGATTTTTTTATGGTAAAAAGTAAAAGTAATTTTTGTCGAAGGGAAACAGCATTTTAGTACTTTTCAACATTTATTGCGATGAGAAAACACACACCAATTTGTTATAAGAAAAAAGGTTCAAGTAGATTTAACAGTTTCTTTTAGTATTAATTTTTTTAGAAAACCTTCTGACGAAATTGTAGTGCACGATAAAGCGAAAGACGCAAATTAGCTTGGATCGGACTGATTCAGCGGGGCGGGGAGTGCTGGAGTTATATGAAATGTTGCAATATAGTTACATTGTATTACTCATGGCGGAAGGGTGGCATACTTGGTTTATCGCTGGCCTGATACGTCTAAGGTAGCGAGTTCGACCTCAGCCCGAGTTGGTGGATTTTCATGAAGCAGAAAATCGACAGCGTCCATGTCGCATTATTATGCGGCTTGTAAAAGAGCCCTCGAGTTCCTGTTTGGCTTGGGTGCGCTCTATAAAATTAAATTCCTAAATCCGGTTTAACATTGTTAGAGCTCAGGTGCCTCCCTCTCGGGAGGAAACTGGACATTAAAATTACCTGCGGCGATTGGTATCCGCCTATATGGTGTCGTACTAAAAAGAGATACCAGCTCTCGGGGAATATACTATGAATGCGATGGTAAAACACCACACAACCCACAGCCCATTAGAAATTAAAAAAAAAACATTATACTACTAATTTTTCAATAATCATCGTTTTTGGTTATTTATAACGTAGTACAATAGTTCTATTTTGAGTCTAAAATAATTTTTTCAAAATTGAATCTTTTTCCGTTTTTTTGAACATTCAATCCCTTAGTGACAACATTAAATTGTGAAATTTTTTTTAAAAAATTTTTTATCTTAATGTACATACTATAGAACATCTTTTCCGTTGAGTTAGGTTCCCATTTAAAATTTTTTTTAATTATCTCATTAGGTTCCCATTTAAAATAATTATGTCGCTTTGAACCCAAACGCTAAGAAGCAACAAGTGAAGACAAATATGTTTCAATTATTATGTGTTGCATCGAACAAGGCATTCTAGATGTACTATTTAGGTCATAAAAACAAAACTACCAGCATTCTTTTAGGAAGATGAATTCGATTAAAGTTGATACTCTTAGTTATAAAAAGAGAGGGTTTTAAGAGATTTTAGATGTGGTTCAATAGTTTCATATTTTTGCTATGTTTACTAGAGGCAATTTATCATTTCTGAAATTCTCCTCGTAAAAAAAGCTGTAAATTTTTATTTCTTTACCAACAAAACTTGAAAATTTTCATAGATGTTATATATCTAACGATTTCTCTGGATATTGTCCAATTTCTACGAGGATTTATAATGTCCTTTCTGATGTACTATCTTGAGTTGGGATTTCTTTAATGCTGATAATTTTGTTATGTAAAAAAAATAGTTTCTATTTCTATAAACAGAGAGAGTAACTATTAATATTTAAGTATATTTCTATTACAATGTTTAATTTGCCATTCCTCTTTATTTTCGATCGAAAAATATTAAACAATATTTTTGAATTTAATGTTCACTCTTCTAAGGTTTGTTGACATTGTAGAAGAGAGAAAAATTCATTTTCTATACACATTGGCTCAAACAACTGAGAGAGTGTAACTTACTTTTACTTTATTAATTTAAGGTATCCGACTACGTTCGGAACCGTGATTTTGCAAAAGTGTATAAATGGGTAATATTTATGATATTAAGTGTCACTTAGATTAGAAAATGTATATAAAAGTGTTTTAAGAATAGTATTACAATAAAAAATTATTTAAGTACAACATTTTGACAAAAAATGAACATAGAATGACCCATTTTCCAAATATTCTCCTTTTGCGAAAAATGCTTCTATTGTAATAATATTTCGCCTGTATATAGCTCAGATTTCTGTACAGAGGCTCAACTAGAATTTTTGAAATATATAACTTAGAAGTGGGTTTATCCATGTTTTACGACAACAGAGGGGAGACATTTTAAGAAAAAAACGCCGATAATTATTTCAATGGGTGGTAACTCTGAAAATAATGTGAATTTTTCAAAAATCATAGTTGAGCCTCTGTACAGAGGCCTGAGCCTATATACAGGCAAAATATTATAATAGAAGCATTTTTCACAAAAGGAGAGCATTTTGAAAAAGAGGTTATTCTAAGTTAGTTTTTTGCCGAAATATTGTATTTAAATAATTTTTTTTTCAAAATGTCCCTAAAACAATTTTATACATGTATTCTAATCTAAGTGACACTAAATACCATGAAAATTATCCATTTATGCGTTTTTTTAAAATCACGGTTCCGAAGTATAATCGAATACCTTAACTTTAAATATACAAATAATACCTTACAAAGAAATACAAATATGTTTCTATTTTTATACGTTACAAATGGTTTAATTTAAAGTAAAAATAAAGATAACCAATGGAAAACTTCCAAAATGAAACGTTTTAGAAGCATTTTAAATAAACATATGCAGATTCTTACCTCAAAAAATTGAAAATACACCAGTAATGTTTTTGTAATATCTTGCATGCAAAGAAAGGGTCAATATGTAGTTGCATGTCCTTTGGCTTTTATAAAGCCTTCTAGACGTCATTGCACCGATTCGACCAACTTTTTGGTAATGTCTGAAGGTATTTGCCCCATTCTTCTGGCAACTCTAGTTTTATATAAATGGGGTTTGTATCTAATTTTTGTGTGTGTGTGTTTGAACCACTATTTCGAGTGAGGTCCACAGATTTTTCAATTTACATTGATATCGGGGGACTGTGGTAGTATGGGCAACTGCTGTTGACAATGAAAAAGACTCCAAATTTTGACGTTACCTGCCGTGTGTTTGGGATTCGTTGTCCTGCTGGAAAACGAAATTCTCATCTAAACACAAAAATGATTGTTGAAAAGGTTTAAGAGATAAGATTACGCAAAATTACATGTAAATAGTAGTCAAGTAGAAAATATTTAGTGGTAGTTATAAAAATACTTTTCGTAAGAGTGTTCTCACTTTTTTGAGCCAAAAATCTGCACACACATATGTTTATTTAAAATGCTTCTGAGAGAGAGAGAGAGAGAGAGAAAATTTTCAATTTAGAAATTTTTCGGTTTTATGTGAGCAAGAGTGCCACCCACTATCATATACTGCACTCTTCTCAAGTTTGAGATCTTATTTTCATTCACGTCGTTTTTTGAGTTAGCACGAGGGCTATTGGCGATGGACCTCACAGTATTGTGTGATCATGAATTTTGAATTTAAGACTTTTAGTATGTTGTAGGTTAACAAAGTAGTAAGAGTTAAATCGTCTACCGTATACTTCCTTGAATAAATCGGGAATTTTGGAAGTTTTTTTAAAGTTAAACAAGGGGGTCAGCTTATATAAAAATCCATCTAATCTACAAAAAGCATAGCTTGAAAAGACCCCCCTTTTTTTCAACCATTTTCCATTAGTCATGTGCAAACAATTTTAATCTTTTTTAACTTTTTGGGAGCTTTTATTCTAAAAGAAAAAGAAAATAAGTTATATCCTTCAAAGTTAGTGTCAGAATCACTGACGTAGCTTGTCCTGATTGGGCCCCATATCAAAATTCCTTGGGGGCCTTTTTTGTGTCCCCTTAACATCTTACGATTATTTTCTCGCTCATTTTGGTGCCCCTGCAGCTTGGGAGCCCCGTATAATTTAAACAGCTGATACGGCAGTAGCTACGCCAGATCAGAATCCAAGTTTCCGAAAATAGATCCAAGTTAAAATTTATATTCATTCATTTGAATGTTTGATTGCATACGTTCATCATGTGGTGAATTTTTCCTCCAGAGCATGAAACATATGTCGGCGATCCCTTAACGTATCACTTGCCATACAAAAAAGGGTGTGTGGAAAGTAAAACTAGTACAGATATTGTACACGATAACAAATTAATGAAAAAAAAGCATGTTAGCTTTTGGTAGGATCACCAGAAATAAAACTATATGTATACACAAACTGGCCAATGAATTAGAAACCTTTGAGATTTGTATTTGAAACATGCTAGGGAGGATGTATGCAATTACTTTTATGGTGTGGGTTAAACGTGGTTATAGAATGCTTGTATAAGTAAGGTGTAAGAGGGCTTTTCACGATTAAAAGTAAAAAGGGAAAACGACAGATCTTTCACCATTTAAAAAAGGGCTCGTTGTTGGTGACCGTTTACCAGGGGCCACGATTTCGAAGACAGCAAATCTCACTGGGTTCTCAAAGGCCACCATATCAAATATTTTCAAAAGTTTGAATCAGAACCCACAATCCTTCTCCAGAAGACGCAACTGCGGTGCGAGCACAGTTTTTTAAGAGTGTGATCGTCGTCGTCTTTGACGAACTGTACAGCAGAACAGGGATTTTAATGTGCTTCAGCTGGCATAAATCATCAGCTAAGGCTTTCCCCAACAAATTTAAGTTCGTACCATGCGCAAAGAATTGTAGAGGATAGGAATGTATTGTCGGGTGCCTCCGAAAAGAGCCATTTCTGCATGAAATGCAAAAATTCGTTTGCAGTGGTGTCGGAAAAGGAGACACTGGATATCGGATAATTGGAAACGGGTAATGTGGTCAGGTGAATCACGCTACACCTTATTTCGCACTGATGGAAGACATCGAATTCGGCAAGAACCCCACGAAGCCATGAATCCATCTTGCCTTACTCGCAATATGTAAGGCTTTGGTGGAAGTATCATGATATGGGGCTTGTTACTGCTGGCAGGGAAGTGGTGCCCTGGTGTTCCTCGAGGGTAAGCAAACAGCCTCGAGATACCTAAATATATTGACAGATCAAGTGCACCCTGCAATGTTGCATTTTACCCAGATGGCGACGGATACTTTATGGACAATAATGCAACTATACATCTCGCCAGAAGTGTTCAAAATTGGTGCGGTGAATATCAGACTGACTTCCAACACTTTCTTGGCCGCAGCATAGCTTGGATCTTAACCCCATAGAAAATATGTGGGATATGATAGTAAGACGCCTCCGGCAGCTATCTCCCCTTCCATCTACACTCGTGTCCATAAATTAAGGATAATACAAGTTCAGGCAAAGAAAGAGCTAGAAGCAAAACAAATGTGACTTATTTGTAAAGCTTTTCTACTAAACAAAAGCTAAAGAGCAAAAAAGATGCTATATGTTTGATATTAAATTAGTAAAAATTGCAATTTTTGTCCCTTAAAGCAAATTACGAAAAAAAAACTATTTATAAAATCTAAATATTGCATACTTGGTATGATGATTAATACATAGTATGTCTCCCAGATGATGCAATACAGTCCATACAAAGTCTAGGAATGCCGAGTATCAAATTACTGATCTGATCTTAGGGAATATTACACCACCCATCAAGAAATGCTCTCCGAAGTTCGGTTGAAGGTATGCAACTTGTCGGCGAAGCATATCCCACACATGCTCTACTGGATTCAAGTCCAGTGAGAATGTTGGCCAGTCCATACGGTGATATCCTCCGACTGAAGACATTCGTTTACGATGTTTGCACGGTGATGACGGGTGTTGTCATCCATAAACACAAATTCTGCGACCATGGCATCCCGATACGAACGTACATGTTGTTCTAGAATGACGTCCCGATAGATTTGGCTTGTCATGGTTCCAGTCTGAACATGCAGATCAGTTCTGGAACCCAGAATAATTCTCCCCAAACGAGCATTCCTGCACCACCGAAACGGTGTCGTTCAATGATGTTTTCTTGGTGGTAACGTGTACCTGACGCTCTCCATATGAAAGGCTGGCGAGAATCAGACTACAAGCTCTGATTTCGGAAAGCTCACACAAGTCCACTGTTGACGTGTCCACAATGCATGATCTCTACTCCAAGCTAACCATGGACGACAGTGAGTTGCAGTAAGTGGAACACATCTGACAGGTCTACAAGCATATAGACCAATCTACCCTAAGCGTCTGAACACGGTCTGCCTTGAAATTGTCATACCAGTGGCTGAAGAGAGCTGATGAGACGAGAAGGTCTGATGCTGCTCTCTGTCTGGTTCTTTTAGCAGTAACTGCCAAATATCGGGCTTCATTCGGCGTTGAAACTTGGGGGTGATCTGTGCTGTAACGTCTACTCACATTATTATCATCTTGGAATCGTTGTCAAACCCTGGAGATAACACTTTGGGCGATTCCAAGTTCCTCGGATACTTCCTGCTGGGTACGCCCAAATACCAGACGACTGATAATTCTACCACGTAAAAAATCACCCAAATGCGTCCTTTGTGTCACAACTATGCGGTTATTGCACTTAAAGGCTTAAAAAGCGCTTGCGAACAATTTTACTTCTTTGTCTGTATTCCTTATATATCCTCCTCTTACACTCTCATCATTGTGACGTACTATCAGTGTCATCTGGTGGCTTCTTGCAATTTGCATATGATTCTTGAAGATGTGTGCAGTCATTTTACGGGTGATATATATATATATATATTAAGAGTTCGATTTCCGCTTGACTGTGAATTATCCTTAATTTATGGACATGAGTGTAATTTAGATCTAAAACGCTGCATAGCCAATGCATGGTATTCTCTGGACGTAAATGCACTGTAGAAGTATGTAGACTTGGTACCCAAAAGAATCAGATTAGTTATTTGTGCAAAAGGTAGTTCGATAAAATATTGATCATGGGCTTCTAATTTATTGGTTAATGCATATATATGTATAACAAAAAAAAAAAAGCGACACGCCAAGAACGAGTTGTCCGATAGAGACAAAAATTGGTAGGTAGAAAGATTATGTACAGAATAGAAAATGATTAAAATTTCAGAAAAATTGAATGATTTATTTTAGAGTTACATAGTTACAAAGTAATAAGCTCAATAAGGTGTTGACCCATCTCTAGCCTGGATGCAAGCTGCCACACGACGTCGCATAGAATGATAAAGCACCCTGATGATCTCCTGTGGTATTTCTTGCCAAATTTGCTCCTATCATTGGGCAAGGTCATCAACATTCCCTGGTACATGCAGTCGCCTTTCCATCATATACCAGACATGCTCTATTGAAGAGAGATCTGGCGATCTGTGTCATACAGGTTCCGAATGTCACTTTGTGGTATGGAGTTCCATGCTTGTTGTTTCTGTTCTGGGATGGTCAATGCTGGCTGTGGATAATGGTAGAGATGTTTTCCAATGATACCCCATACATGATCAACTGGAGATTGATCTGGTGATTTCGCTGGCCAATGTAGCACGTTGTAGAGCACGTTGCGTTACAACAGTGATGTGAGGACGAGTGTTATCCCGTTGAAACATTCCCCCTTGAATACTGTCCATGAATGGCAGTACTATAGGTTGAATTACTAGACTGCTATACAAATTTGCAGTTAATGAGTTTGGAATAACCACGACACTTCTCCTGCTGCCACAGGAAATTACTCCCCATACCATGACTCCAGGTGCAGATCCAGTGTGTCTAGGCCGCAGACAGTTTGGTTGAAGGCATTCTCCTGGCCTCCTACTGACCTACACACGACCATCACTGGCACCAAGGCAGAGCCTGCTTTCATCAGAAAACATAACAGACCTCCACTCCGTCCTCCAATGAGCTCTGGCTTAACGCCACAGGCGTCGCAAACGGCAATGGCTTAGAGTCAGTGGAATACACGCTACAGGGCGCCTGACTCGGAGCTGTTCTTGAAGTAACCGATTTCTAACAATTCGTTCTGCCACTGTGGAACCAACTGTAGCTCTAATTTCTCCTGCAGATGCAGTATGATGTGCCACAGCCGCACGGCGAATACGGTGATCTACCTTCTCAGTAGTGCCACGTGGGTGCCAGGAATCCGATCTTCTTGAAGCAGTACCATCTCTTGACCACTGCACCCAACAATCATGCACAGTGGATACATTATGGCCAAATCTTTCTGCAATATAGCGGAAACAAAATCCCTCTTCTCGCGTAGCCCTATTACACAATCTCGTTCAATCTCGGTTAGCTGTTGATAATGGCTTCTTCGTCATTAGAAGCATTCTTGGCTAACATCAACTCAATACGTCAAAGTTCACAGACAAATAACGCTCACGAACTTTACAGCACGCATTTAAATCAACCCTGATTTGTAAGTTCTGAATGGCGCTATTTGCGCCACACTTAAGCACGAAATCTGATTCGATGTCATCTTTCAGATGTATAAACAAACCTACCAAATTTTGTTTATCTAACACATGTCTTTCTTAGTGTTGGGTTTTTTTTTCTGTCAGTGTAAATAGTGGCTGATTATTCTGTTCACAATGTGAGTTTCGCGCATAAGCCTAGTGCTTATAGTGTCGTAGGTCCGAGCCAACTCCACTGAAGACCTGTCGTGCTGAGAGAGCTGATGCACACTAAATCTGTCGAGTTCAAAGTCCACCCGTTGGTGCGATGTGGTAGCTTGGAGAGGGGGATACCAGCTGAGGTGTCGTTTTCGTCACCTGACCGAAGCTCAAAATTACGAGGTTTTGAAGCCAATAGCCTTTGTGTTGCCTTATAGTACTACGTTAATATAACTCTCAATCTTAAGCTGCGGGTTTTCCCCCCTGAGTCAGTATAGTCCAAGGTTGTACGGGTTACCTCAATTATTTTGGGGTACTTAAGGGGTACTTTGGGGTAAGTAGGAAAACTCGGTTTTAATGGATTTGAATCTAATCGATGTGTGATATTTAAATCTAGCTGAAATCTATCCAGAAAGAATAGGAAAATAAAATGATCACACTGTGCTAATGCAGTTATTGAAAAAAAATCAACTTTTAATTCTGCAGTTAAAATAATTCAATGCGATGCTATATCACGGGACAAGAAGCAAAAATAATAATAGAGGAAATGTTAGCAGGCGCCAACATCCATTTTCGTCTCGAGTTTTTTCATTCACGGCACAGCGTGGTTTTATAACAGGGGTGTTGCTGCCGCCATATCAGCCGATCAATGATCAATGATACGGGGCCCCACATGCTTAAGCAAAGAATTATATAATGTTAAGGGGCCCCCAAAAGAGCCTCCAAGGAATTTTGATACAGGGCCTATTCAAGACTAGCTACACCAGTGTTTTAAAAGCAATACTTCAGACAAAACCAAACAATTTTCTACTGCGCTGCTAAATTCCTACAGATATTAAAAAACAAAGAATCAAATAAATTATGGTTTAAAAAAAACTAAAAAACACGCTTTTATAGTTAATCGAACTAAGCTGTAACTTAATCTTTTAGTCGCCAAATCAGGAATTAGTTGCTAAATCTGGAAATGGGATCTGGAATTAGTCACCGAATGAATCTGAAATTGGGAAATCATTCATCCTGATGATCCTGATGAAGACAATGGAACAAAATTATTAAATTATTGTATTGTCATCGGCCCTTGACAAGTGAGCAAAATTTCGAATTAATTTGACCTTTTAAAGTGGGTAAAAATTGAGTTCAAATACTACATAACATACAAGTGAAGTTAATAAAAGAGTGTTAAAAAGTTCCGTTTCTTGTGACCATTGCGTCAATGCCTGGAGGTGAGAATCAGATGACGGCGGCTGAATTAAACCATTTCCGGGTGCATGAATTTTAAATTTTTTTAAATGTATAGTTTTAAAGTTATAGCCTACGAAATTTCGCACACCGATAACAAACTATGGTAACTTTAAACACCCCCTGAGAAATTTAAGAAATGGTATGAATGAAATCACAAAAAATATTTTTTTAGACGAAAATCGCAAGAACACAAAATTAAATAAAACGCGCGATTTTTTGAAAGAAGTTTTTTAATCTTTGGTCTATAAACATGGATAAAATGTGGCCAGAGATATGGGGAAAAAGAAGTTTCGTGCTGTTATTTTGCGAAATATTAAATGTGTAAGTCGAATTTAAAAGTAATTTTTGAAAATGCGTTAAAGAAATGTTTTTAAAATCTAATTTTTTAAATTACTCGGTCGGAGAACGCAAAGTATGTATTTTTCTAGGAAGTGAACTTGATTTATCACACTGAGTAAAAATAGACACAGGGTGATTCAAACATTCCGTCCGCAAAAATGCGTCGAAAGCGACTTACTTTTAAAAAATCGCAATATAAATATAATGCAGTGAGAGAGAGAGAGAGACGCTTTATTAGACGAACACTTAACGACACCGCTTGTGAATGTTGAAGGACGTGGGTGAGCAGAATAGAATATTCTTCAAAAAAAGGACCACATATTCTTCTCTCACGCCAGGGGGCAAAACAGATGTTGAGCCGATTCAAGAAATGGTTTTGATGTCACCACATCTCTCCTTTCTCCGACACCCAGATGGTTTTTAGTCACAACGATTTGCAGAAGGAACACCCTGTTGGACAGTTATCGATTTTTTCGTTCCTTCGCACATGTTGGCCGCGAAGTACTTGAATGGAATTAATGTCGACCTACTGAGAGAAATACATACCAGGAGGGTATTCCCAGTGTCAAAGTGACAGGTCTATTTATAGATCCTCCAAATGGCTTACGAGGTATGGCGACGTAGTTGATCTCAGTTGTGACGGCCTTTTGTCTCAAAGCACCAATGAAGTTGGGATCAAGACAGAGGATGCTGAGTGCAGACTCATGACGCTCGCCAATCAGAAATTATTGGGGGGAGGGAAAGAGGCCAGGGCAGGAAGTTTAAGGGTGGGTTCGGGAGAAGTAGGATCAGGAGATTAAGGATCTGCAAGGAGGTTTTGATGGAATGACGGAGGCTGTGGGGCAGCCATACCATATTTTGATCTTCGGTGGACAAGCGAAAAAGGTTGCGGGGGCAGCCGCAGCCGAGAGGATCAAGAGATCAAGGAACTGCGGGGATCTATTCAAGTCGGGGTGATGGAGTCTGTGGAGTAGCCGCACCAGTGGTTAATCTTGGGTGATACGAGCGAAAGAGGTTGTTGCGAACAGCTGCACCCGGGAGACTATCATCTGAACTTTTCTTCAGGGAATGTCTGCGAAGATTAAAATCATTAATAATGAATTTAATCTTTAAAATTAATTTGTAAATAAAATGCCTTTTTGCCAAAAGTTATGTGATCTCTCTCGCTACCCAGTTCACGATGGGGGTTAAGGGTTCACGATGTTACAATAAAAAAAACACTATTTTACTTCAACAAAATTATACCATATTCTGGTGGAATTAATGGTTTATCCTCCAGTAATTATATATATTTTTTGTCTAAATTTCGTACGAAGGGAAAGGTAAGAATTTTATAAACGATTGAGAAAAACAAATATTTACCCTGATGTCCTTTGGAGTCTGCACGATTGATGGCGTTACTTAAGAAGGTAAATGATTCATTTTGGATTTTTTTTAATTATATCTTAAAATATTTGCAATTTCGGAATTTAAACAGTGAAAGTAGATTCCATCGATTATTTCCTATATTTTGGTACTTTCGGTCTGTTTCTGCGTTCAGCTCAGGTGTCGTCCTTGTCACTTCTTGGTTCGAAATTACGAGGTCCGTCGCCAAAAGCCCTGTAACCAATGCCACCCGATCGGCAAAGGCCAGATCAAGGCCCACGAAATTTATCATGGTAAAGGGCTAAGTGACGCCTGTCGTTAGCCGTAGCTTTGAGCACCATACAGGTGACAGTATGATTTGGCTCGTCCCCCCCCAAATTTTGAGGGAGGACACCTGGGGGTGGTCGGGGCCTCCCACCTCTCTACCCCTTCCACCAACCACACGAGAGGACTTGCGGCTCGACGGCTATTTAAAGTACCCCCCTGCCACGAAGGCACTATACATTTACAAACATCCATGTCTTCTCCGGGATTCGAACCCAGTCCCAACGGCACAGCAGTCAGCGTCACTAACCACTATACTGGATGGGCGACCCAAAAGCCCTTGTGTTGCTTTATAATGCGACGTTAAAATATATCTCTCTCAAAATGCTCAATAGCTTCTACCGGCTGTTTCTAAATGAATATCGGAGTTTTAACGCTTTATAGTATTTATTACATATAACTTACAAGTACAATTCATATATCGAATGAAAGAGTATCAGGAACAGTTTTACTAACAAGCTTACATATGTTCAAAGTGGTCCCCATTCATCACACAGCACACATCAAATCAATAGGCGAGTTCATCTTAAAATTTGTACAGTGTGTCTGAGGTAATTCTCTTAACAGCTGCTTCAGTTCTGTGTCTTAAGTCTGGAAGATCAGCTGGTAGCGGAGGTACGTACACACAATCCTTAATGAGCCCAAATGCATAAAAATCACATGGCGTCAGATCGGATGAACGTGAAGACCATGTGAAACAAGCCTTAACGTGAGGCCTTTTGCGGAAAATCCATTGGTCGAGTACAGTGATGTTCAATCAATTGCGTAATGAGAGATGCCAGTGAGGCGGTGCACCATCTTGCTGCCAAATGAAGTTTCTGGTTCACTTTCTTTTAATTGAGGAAATAGCCATAGTTGTAGAGCATCAGGATAGACAGAGCCACAGTTGGTTCTCCGAAGATGAAAGGCCCTTACACACGAAGATGAAAGGCTCATATGGCACAAAGAACATTCAATTTAGGTGAGTCGCGTTGCGATTCTAGTACCTTGTGAGGATTTTCTAAGCTCCAGATGCTCACGTTATGAGTGTTCACATGTCCACTGAGGTGTCCACTAGAAAGCTCGTTGCACAGTAATAGCAGATTCTGTCTTTGCAAACTGGGGAACACAAAACGCTTTCTGTTCACTAGTCGCCATTTTCTAATAGCGCGCTGATCGGCGGGGAAGGGGGAGGGAAGGGAGGAATTAACATACGTTTCGCGCGCATGTGTACACATGCCAGCAAACAAAACAGTTTCAGTTGGTCTTTCATTCGATGTATGAATTGTACTTGTAAGTTAAATGAAATAAATACTATAAAGCGTTAAAACTCCGATATTCATTTAGAGAAACACCCGGTATTAAAGGATTAAAAAAACTATTATAGAATATAAAATTTAACGGAATAATAGCTTTTTTTTGCTTCTCTGTACCCTTCATAAATGAATTTTGACATGGTGTCAATCCCCAGCACGCGAAGACTTACTGAAAATTTAAAAGATTTTAAAAGATAGAAATAAAAAATACTTTCTTTTTAACAATTTTATTGAAATGCGGTTGTCTCAGACAAAAAGAAACCCTCAACATTTACTTTAAGTACATTTAATTAATTGAATTGGGACAGAAAATGTTCATCTAGAGAATACTTTTCAATGGTGTACTCGCTGGCTTTCAAAAGAAAAGTGCGATCGTGAGATTTTGGAATATGAAGAAGCGTGTTTTAAAGTACCTGGAAGAGAAAACAATGAATTGCCCAGGGAGTACTGATTACTTAAGAATAAAGATTAGCTATTGAATTGAGCAATTCTTATCGATATTATGGGACATTTAAAAAATTTAAATTTAGATTACATGGTAAAGATTGTTTTTTTTCCTACATGGTTGTTTTATATATCTTTTTTTTTTTGGTGCCCGAACTTTAGCTTTTGCGGAAAAGATTAACACAATAAGGCAGGAACTATTTACCAAGGATGATAATTCTCCGAGCTATGATATATTTAAAAATTTAATATCCATTTTGTAGGATTCATTCAGTGCTAGGTTTAATGATTTTCAAGATGATAAAAAAAGGCTCATCTCTTTACAAATCCCTTTTCAATATCTCTGCAAGATACTAATTGTTACCCACCTGAAATTATTGTGTGAACCTCCAATTATTACTTCAAAATTATTGACCTGCAGCACCATGCTATACTGAAAAGCAAATATAAGGAAGTGATCCGAATTATATTGAATTTTGGAAATTTTTACCAACCAGCAATTTTTTCCAAATTTACATGATTTGGCTGTCAGATATAGAATCACCCCAGGTTCACGAAACCTTTAAATCTGGGTGAATGAATATTAACGTCGCTCTGTTCAACTACACAAGCTCTTTTGTAATTGTACCATGTAATTTTGAACCATGGTCAAGTGACGAGGACGACACCTGAGCTGACACACCTCTCTCCTAACTACCCCACCACACCAACGGGGGAACATTTGAGCTCTCGACAGATTTAACGTGCTTCGCTCCCCTATACAGGGGTCTTAAAGTGGTACTGGGCTCGAACTTACGCCTGCCTGCCGTAATCCGATACCTTGACCACTGGGCTACCGCAGCTCTCTTTAATTCTGGGAAAACTGTTCATTTGTTACCAATGACCTTTACAGTATCCTCCTATAGGACAGTCTTCATAGGAACTAAAATGTATTTGTGACATATATCCCTCCTTTTTGGGAGTGAAAAACGTTTATTTTTTTTGCAATCTTGAGGTACTTGGGGTGACTGAGTTCCCCCCGACCACTTTTGTTCCAAAATATTTTCAATGAATAGGCTACATTTTTCACCTGTGAGTGATTTAGTGGTTTTGATAGCTATGTTGTACGACTCAATATGGTTTATAAATGTAAATGAGCAGAATATAAAAAAATAATAGACATCTGTGATCTCTATTGAAAGAAGTTGAAACTGATCAAGCAAGAGAACTGGTTGAAATAATGCATATTAATCCTGATAGCGAAAGCAAATTTGAGAAAAGTGATGAACATGAAACGCTTGAATTTAAAGGAAAATTTTCAAATGCAACCCAAAGAACTCCATCAGGAAAAATATACAGCCATAAGTGTACTGAAAGACACACTTCGCCCAGTCAAAAAGACACAAGCAAGAAAACATGCTATTTGTCGATCAGCGGAGGACAATAAACCTGCAATAACTTGAACAAAATATGACAGTTTTGTGCTTGCAAATAACATTCCTGTAATGTTAGCGAAAAGTGTCCGTGATTTGTGTCCTTTATTAAGGTCACGCACGTTTCAAACTTCTTGGATCACAGTTTGATTGACATTTTTTCTCTAATTATCAAAGAAAAATGGAATTACGATTTGTATCGTGTACAGTAAAAATAATTATAAAAAAAAGGATTGGGGTGACTCCGTTAACCCTTTATCTACCGCATTATGATTTACTGCAGTTTTTTCATGCAATAGTTTTTTTTGAATCACTACATAGAAAATTAAGGGATATACATAAACAAAATACTCAACTTTGGGAAATTTAATCCGTTACAGCTAATTAATTAATTAAAGATATTCAACTGCAAAATTAATTATATAGACTGTTCACTTAAAATAAAGAGTGAAATCGTTTTCTAAGGTCTTCATTAACATACAAAAAAAAAATAAGACTCTTATCTTTTGACATTAAAATTTTCTTTCGGAACAAAAATGACTATCTTCGCAATCCGCTGAAAACTCAATTTCTGCTATAAAGCTATTCGCCTTCCCCGTTAAAATACTCATCATAGAACCCGGGCTGCCATATACCTTAGAAGAGTAGATTTCAAAGAATATTTCTGCCAAGTATCGTCAGAATATTCATAAAATTGGTTGTTCTATGTAATTTTAAAGTGAGTGGTACTTATAAAGTACCGTTGGTAGATAAAGGGTTAAATCCTTCTCTGCCTTCTCCCGGGTTAAATCCTTTTATTACTGGGTAATAGTAAATTATCTACAGTTCTTTTTATTTCGTACTGCTGGAGATTAGAGTACGACAGGAATCTCTAAATGAATACCTCAACGAGTAAGAGGCAAATAATTAGTTGGATTGTAATCCAACTAATTGTTGAGTGAAAGCGACTTGAGGGATTAACTCTGAGACAACCGCAGGTGGTCGGCACTCTGGATGATAGTGACTCTTCTCTCTCTCTACTGTATTTCCTTTTCCCTTTTGGTGAGAACTTTCCTTATCTGATAACGAGGGTTTTTAAAACGAAGATTTAAATTTTACCTTAAAAGAAAGGGGGTTTTTTAAAATTATTTGTTGTTCCCCAAAATGTTGGGAAGGACTAAGAACTTGAGAAACCAGGTGCCCCCGGAGGATTCCTTTTTTGTTTTTTTTTGAATTCCCCTTAGATGGGTCTGAATTAAACGTGAAATGATCATTGTCTATTTCCTTTCCAAACTTTTTCCCCAAAAAAGGACCTACCTTGGTTAAGAGTCTTTTAATCAATCTTTTGGCAGGATGGGAATTTTTTGAAGGGGGTGAATTTTTTCTATTTTTTATCTATCTTCACAAATTCTTTTTGTAGAGTTGCTTTTAAACATTTAACTGGGTTTTTTTTTCAAAAATTTTTTTTATTTTCGGTAAAATGGGGGGTTAGTTTAAAAAAAATTTTATGGGGGTTAAAAAATTTTAAAATTTTGAAAAGGAAAATGGAGTGGTGATTAAAAATTTTTAGAAAATTTTTATTTGAAAATAAATTTTATAAAAATAAATTAATAAATATATTATAATATTATTATTATATATATATTTTTTGTGTGTGTGTGTAAAAAAATTGTTATAAGTTTTTAAAAGAAATCCGTTGCTGATTTTTTCGGGGCCGATCCTAGAGGTGTGCAGCGCGTGTTTTGCACGCGGGGGCCCCAAGCCGCCTAAAATTTTTTGATCACAAAATTTTTGTAAATTTTCCCAAAATAAAATTTATAATAAGTTGAAAAAACAAATTTTAAATAGTTTTAAAAACAAAAAAAGTCCCTTTTCCGATAATAAGATAGTTGGAGAAATATAAGAATGGATTTCAAATTTGAGGAAATTCCCCCCATCGGGGGTGTAGCTCGTTTTTTGGGGGCCAGTTAGATACGGGCCCCCCTACCCAAACTGGACGTGTAAGCAAAAAGTCGTAAATTGTTTTTAAAATGGTCATAAATTCCTTTCTATTTTTATAAAATAGTATGTCACTGGCTTCAAACGATATAAATTTTCCGTGTGATTTCTAACTCAGGTCCTACTATAAAAAGTTTAAAAGTGGTGTTACTCAAAATAATGAGAAAACAAGGAGTGGTATGTGGTCAGAAAGCAGGAAAAACTTCCTTTCAAAGGGCCAAAAAAAGATTTTTTGAAGTGAAATACAGATGCAGAACGAAAAACCCAAGAAGCTACATGAAGGTTTGCAGTTGGAATTTTTTCGAAGGGTCCAGTGAAATAGAATATTAGATTTATTTATTCCAGTTCTCTTTTTTCTGTAAAACCAAAAGCCCAATGTGGTTCAGTCAGCAAGGGATCTGCTTCCGTTCCAGAAAGATCGGGGCCCAGAAGCCCAGAAATCTCGTCCCTCCAAGTCTATGTTAATTTTTTTTTAACGAGTTTTCATGAGTTCTCAACGCTGGCCCCATGGGGAAGAGGGGGGGGGCTTTAAAAGAAAAATTTTCGAAACATCGGAAAAAAGTAATGAAAAGCACGATCAAGATTTAGAATGCTTAAGGACGAATGAAAAGAAGGGAGAAGGCCCCCAAAAAAAAGCCCCTTTTCGAAAAAAAAACGAGGAAATTTTGCGTCAATTTGACTTCCGAATGAGTCTTTGAGTACATTCATTCATTATTTCCCATACTTTAAAAGGATCCTAACAATAGCGGAAATTGAAAAAAAGCACAAGTTATATTTTTTTTGATGATTTTGTTTGTTATCATAAGAAGAAAAAATTTTTTTTAGTAAAAAAAAGAAACAATCTTTTAGTTTCTAAATATTTAATTTAAATTGCTTAGGAAAAAATGAAAAGAATTTTCAAAGAAATAAGGGATGTTAAGTTTATTATATGTATGTTTAAAATACCAAAAAATTTTTTTTTTCTTTTTTGAGGTAAATTTAAATAAAACACAAAACACACAAAATATATATATATATATATAATTTTTTTAATATACCTAAGACTGCAAAAAAAAACCATTATTTGTAAATTGAATTTGAAAAAAACGAATTTTTTT
Source organism: Trichonephila inaurata madagascariensis (assembly GCA_019973955.1). Taxonomy (NCBI): domain Eukaryota; kingdom Metazoa; phylum Arthropoda; class Arachnida; order Araneae; family Nephilidae; genus Trichonephila; species Trichonephila inaurata. The sequence goes on along the minus strand of BMAV01004447.1, from coordinate 44,006 downwards.
TTCTTTTTTTATTTGTTTATTTTAAGAGTGATTTGCGAACCTCTTGAAAGATCTTTTGCAAGAGAATTTAAAAAATATTTAAAAAAACTTAATTTAAATTTTGTGTATAATTAATTTAAAAAATACAAAAATCGTATAACTTTTTAAAAAATTGTATAGATTTTGTATGCTTCTAATAAAGTTAATCAAAATTATCTTTTAAAAATCTATAGAATATTTAAAAAACTTTAAAAAAAAAGGGAACTAAGAATGTCAGAACTATTGCAGAAATTTTTATAAAAGCCCTTTAATGAAAGGTTTTTTTTCAGAAAAAAAAAATGTTAAAAATATAGGTAATATTTTTTTGTTGCTCCTAGTAGTATAAAACTATTTAATTAAAAATGATAGCAAAATACATAAGAAACAAAAAAAATGATAAACACAATTTTAAAGTAGAAAAGAGGGGAGAGAGAGAGAGCCCTTTCCCCAAACAAAACAAAAAGTGAAAATTATTCAATAAGTAAAGGGTATAATCTTTAGTATTTTTTTAAAGTAATTAAGATAAAAATTTTGTTAAAAAATTTTTATTTCTTTTGTGATATTGTGACCCCTTTTTCAAAAAAATTTTGAGCTATCTTAGAAATTTGAATTATTCTGAAAAATATTTTATTGTTCTGTTTAGTCTCAAAGTATTAAGATATTTGAAAACAAACAAAAAAGTATAAAATAATATTAATGTTTTTTTAACTTATATTTAGAAACTTTAAAAAGGAAACTAAATTCAGAGATTGTAATTGTGTTCCTAGTTTTTAAAAAAAAAACCTTTTGAATTTTTGAAAGCTTACTTTTGGGGAGATATTTTAATAATTTTAAAAGTAATCTGGGAAATCAAGCTACGTTTTTTCTAGAAATGAAACAAAAATTAAACAAAGTATGTTTGTATTAAATCAGAAATTTATAATTCAGTCAAAAAAATTTTAAAAAAAAATTAAATGTAATTTTTTTAGAGTTTGAAAAAATTAAAAGCTTAAGATTATTTTTTTAATCTTCTAAATATTTCCCTGGAAAAATTTACAGTTTGTATAATAAATAGAAAACTTTTTAAAAAGTTTAAATTTAGATTCGATTAAAAAAAGAAATCCAAAAAATTTAATAACATTTTAAGCATTCACAGAAATTCCTTCCACACTGCTACAGAGAAATAAATTATATGACTCGAATCGGAAATCCCTCGGGGAAAGGCCGAGGCTTTTTGCAAGCATCGAAGTTGCAAAAAAAAATGGTCTGACTTTCCCCAATGTAGAGATCTTTAAAAAAAAATTTTTTTTAAAATTTCCGAAAATAGAATGCACAAGGTCAGAGATATTTCAGTTTTAACCCGGCACTTCCCCCGCAGGGGTTTGTCATACCCATTCACCTTTTTTTAACGCCCTTCTGCCTTTTTTAAAAAATTTAGTTTTGTGTAGCTGACTTTAAAGCATATCCTTGAGGGGCTTTTTTGGGAATTTGAAATACTAAATAAACCCGCGTAAAAAACGTAGATGACTAGCAATTTTTGGGGGGGATGGGGAGGGGGGGTCAGTGCCTGACCCACGGGTCATAGGTTCGCCATCACTGTTTTAGGTCAATCTCACCGGGCGTTAGAAACGGAAGAATAAGGTACGTGAAACCTTTATTCTTATATTAGAATTTGTGAAATAGAAAATTAAATTTTTCACATGGCATCTCTGGTGGGATCCGAGCTTGAAAGAGCTTAAGAATTTTGAAAGCAAAGAAGTTTGAACTAGAATTTAATAAAATGAAAAGTTATTTTGAATATTGAATACAATTAAATATATATATTACATTTTATTTGAATATTTGATAACCGAAAGGAAAAAGAAATATTTTAAATGTTGAGTTCTTATATTTGAAAATGATACATTGAACTGTGTTAACTTTTTGAACACTAGAACATTAGAATTTATCGAAATGCTTTGAAATTAGTAGGATTATTGAAAATATTAAGTTGATCTGAACTTGATTTGGTGTAAGCTGTAGTTATTTTAATATACTAAATATGGTCGAAGCACAATCATTCGAGTTGTTAAAAACCAAACGAAAATCATTAAGAACAGCTGTTACTAAGGTAGTTAATGAATTAGAAGCTGAGTTATCGAATTCTGATTTAAATGTTGATATATATAGGTTAAGTGAACTGGTAGAAACTCTATGCATCAAATTTGAGCCTTTAACTTTAGTTGATCAACAAATGGAACCCCTTTTTAAGCCCGAAGAATTCGATGGTGAATTTGAAATCGCCGAAAAATATAGAGAAAAAGTGTTACTTTGTCAGTTTCGTGCGAAAAAGAAGATTAATGATTTGTCAAAACCCCGTGTTACGTCGCCCTCCTTACAGACTACATTATCACAATCGCAAGATGAGCATTTTCGAAACTCTGATAACATTCGCATTAAAGTCCCAAAATATCATATCACCCGATTCTATGGAGATGACGCTTCAAAATGGTTAACTTTTTGGAATAGCTTCGAAACAGCCGTACATAATAATGAATATTTAAATAAAGTCGATAAGTTTAATTATTTGAAGGCGCATTTGGGAGGATCTGTTTTAAACACTATTGAAGGTTTTCCAATTTCGGCAAAGGCATATGATGAAGCCGTAGAATAATTAAAGAACAGATTTGCTAATCCGGAAATATTAATTCAAGCGCATATGAACAAAATTTTATCATTATAGCCTTTAAAAAGTTCTAATGACCTTCGTTCTTTTCGGAAATTTGTTGATAACTGTAATGTTCAATTAAGAAGTTTAAATTCATTAGGCGTATCTTCCGCGAATTATGGAAAAATTTTGTGCCCCATGTTCTTAAAACTTATTCCATCTGACTTGGTATTAGATTATACACTTACTTCCAAAAGTTAAGCCCGGAGAGGAAAATGCTAATTTCCGGAAACCAATCAGAATTGAAAAGGATGCAATTCGCTGCAGAGGTAGATGGAAGTATGCAAATATGTTAGGTAACAGCCATGTCAAGAAATATGCAAAAAGGGCAGTCTTATAAGAAGCCAGCTTTATGAAAGGTTACAGAAATTGATTGTAAGTGCTGATAGAAGATGTTCAAAACTTTCGTACAATTTGTTTTCAAGACATACGTGTTTCTATGACTTCCAGAGAACGAATGGAAGATTCTGAGCGCTGGCGTGCTGTGGGGCGCATTGAAGCAGGACAGTCGATCACAGATGTTGCTCTTTTCTTCGGCGTTCATCATTCTGTAATTTCACGTTTATGGAAACAATTCCAAACCCACAGACAGTTGAAAGCCCGTGGGTGGTCACCCAAGGGTTACAGCCCCCGCGGAAGATCGATATATTTCTATTGTAGCCAAGCGGAATCGCAGAGAGACCTCCACACGTGTGACATCTATGGTTACAGCATCCATTGATAAGGCTATATCTGCAGCTACTGTACGCCGAAGATTACATATGAATGGACTGTATAACCGGGTACCTCGAGTTTGTGTTCCTCTATCCGTCCAATCAAGAGGGGCACGATTAAAGTGGTGCCGGGAACAGGGCAATTGGACTGTGTCATGTTTACTGATGAGTCAAAATTTGCTCTGGAGCCAGATGACAAGCGTATAAGGATATGGCGTAAATAAGGAACACGCAATCAGCCCCAAATCATCACCGAACATCACGCATTCCGAGGCGGAAGCATTATGGTGTGGGCAGGAATTTTATTAGGATACCGCACCGACCTGCACATCTTTAAACGGGGTTCTGTGAAGGCTGTCCGGTATCGAGATGAAGTCCTAGAACCCATTGTGAGATTGTACGCTGCAGCAGTTGGCCCTACTTTTGTTTTAATGGATGATAACGCACGTCCCCATAGAACTGACATCGTCGATGACTACCTAGAGAGTGAAGGGATTGCACGTATGGTGTGGCCAGCATATTCGCCCGACCTTAATCCCATTGAAAATCTTTGGGATGCTCTCTTCCGTGCTGTATCTTCACGTTTCCCACCTCCAGCCATTCTTATTGACCTGGAAACTGCTCTACAAGAAGAATGACGATTGCTTAGTTCTGCGTTGGTGGACCACCTAATTGAAAGCATGGTCAGAAGGTGTAAACTTTGCATACAGATGAGGGGGGATTACATACCCTATTAATGCTCTTTTTTTTCATTTTATGCTGTTTATTTTCACCTTATACATAATTCTGTTTAAGTCTCCAGTATGACATTATCTGATAACTTACAAAAATTTAATATTGTTTTCATTTCTGTATATAATTATTGATTTTGTTTTATGCATAAATATATATGCTACTTTACTGCCAAATTTTGTGTCAATCAAAGCAGTATTTGTTGGATTTTCTTGCATTTTACATCTTCGTGCTTAATTTTTGGAAGTGAGTGTAATAAATTGCAACAAAAGGATTCTGGCTCAGATATTCAGCAGTTGCTCTCGTTTCTTACGCAATCCTTGAAGGCGCGAGAGCAGACTTATACTACAAATAAATCATCTTTTGAATTATGCAATCGTAGACAGGAAACGAAATCAAACTTTTCTCGAGAACCCAGATCATATAAACAACAAAACCAAAAAAGTTTTCATACTGCAAGCGAACTACTAGCGGCGCCTGTTAAAGAAAATAAAAACAAAATAAACCTCATCTGCATATTTTGCGATTCCACGACTCATAATTCGAATGAATGCGAATATGTTATTAATATGTCTTTAGAAGAAAGGAAGAATATTTTATTGCGAAAAGGGGCTTGTTTCAACAACTTAAAAATGGCAAAGCATTTATCGCGCAATTGCCCAAAAAATAAAACAAAATGTGAAATTTGTTCGGGTTTACATCATAAATTTTTTTGTTTTAAGCAACAGAAAAGAGAATTAGGGTCAATGTCTACCGATCTGGCTAACCAAAACACCGGGGAAGTTTTTTTTACAAACATTAGCTACCTTTATAGGAAATGGAAATTCCAAACAACTGGTGAGAGCGATATTAGACACTGTTAGCCAAAAAAGTTACATTTCAGAATATACTGCAAAATTTATAGGTTTAAAAAGCATTGGGAAAGAAACAATAACTCACGGACTTTTTGGAGGACACAAAATGACCGAAGTTCATAATAAGTATTTAATCAACTTGCGCAGTTATGACGGAAAATATTGTTTCATAATGGAAGTTAATGATCAGAAAAACATTTGCTTAGGAATCTCCAGAATTAATGACTCTCGCGTTTTACAGAAGTTGGCAACACATAATATATTTATTAGCGATTCGTCCGCAAATAACAAACTTTGCCTTTTTGAAAAACATTCTGATGAAATACATATTCTGTTAGGATCTGACATAGTTGGAAAATTATTTACTGGTGAGGTAAAACAGCTTTCTGAGGGGCTTACAGCTGTGAATACTCTCTTAGGATGGACAGTTATGGGGAAATTAAGCTGTGAATCTATATATAAATTTAATTTAGAGAATTCACTAACATTCTTACTAACAGAGAAAAATATCAGATCTTTGGGAATTGGATTCTTTAAGAATAAACGATCCTAGTGAAAATAAATCGAAATTAGAATTACAAGATCTTGCTTTGAAACATTTTGAGAATACGGTATTGCGAGATGATGAAGGTAGATACATCGTTAGTATTCCGTGGATAGAAGGGAATGAAAAACTTGAGGATCACTACAGCTTAGCTAAGGGAAGATTGGAGAAAACTGTAAAAACTTTAAAATTTACAGGCAGACTATTTGATTATGAACAAGTATTTGTAGACTGGGAATAGGAAGGCATTATTGAAAAGATTGCACAAGATGAACCAAAAAGTGGTGGAAAATTTCATTATTTGCCACACAGACCTGTATTCAAGGAAAATTCCACGACTAAGATTCGTCCTGTGTTTGATGAGTCAGCTCATCATGGAAAATCTTGTTCGTTGAATGATTGCGTAGAAAAGGGGCCCAATTTGATAGAAATGATACCCGCAATTTTAAATCGTTTTCGCTTAGGAAAAATCGGAGTCATATCTGACATTTGAAAAGCTTTCCTTCAGATATCTTTGGACTAAAATGACATGAACTTTTTATGTTTCTTGTGGTGGGAAGGTGGTAATTCGGAGAAAGTTGTTATCTACAGGCATCGTCGAGTGGTTTTTGGCGTTTCTTGCAGTTCCTTTTTATTAGCGGCAGTATTAAACCATCATTTTAAGCAGGCTCCTGAACATTTGGAAAAGGCTGCTGAAAAATTGAAAGATTCGATGTACGTTGACAACTGTGTGGCGAGTGTCGATTCCTCCGAAGAACTTGAGTCTTTTCAAAGAGATTCCACAGAATTGTTGGCATTGGGTAAATTCGACTTACGTGGATGGCGACATAGTGATATAGAATCAAATTTCGACTTTCAAGATAATCAACAGAAATTCCGACCCACAAGAAATACAAGTTCTTGGACTTATGTGGAATGTGAAAGTTTAATTAACTCCAGGCCATTAACTTATGTTACAGATGACGTCGAAGATTTGGAACCTCTAACTCCAGCAATGTTTTTGCAAGACATTAGAGAAGTTGGTGTGCCGGAGTTAGATCAAATAGATGAAAATAAATTGAATAAAAGATTAGTGTACCGAAATAGAATACAAAAGGATCTTAGGAAACGTTTTTGAGTAGAATGTTTAGGTCAATTGAGAGAGATAAGAAATATAAAAGGGGAAAAACCTTAAGTGAAAGAGATATTGTTTTGGTGGGAGATGACAACACCAAAAGATAAAACTGGAATTTAGGTAAAATTTTGAAACTCTACCCTGGCAAAGACAAGAAGGTTAGAGTAGCGCAAGTAAAAACTAAATTTGTGGCTCTTTTCTGCGTCCAGTGAGAAAATTGTATCTCCTAGAGGTGATGGAGAAAAATAAATCATCCGTACACCCTACTAACTCTTCTTTACTTTCAGATGCTAATGAAGGAAGTCATTTACCAATTAATATAGATCCCGAGCTGAGTACCCCTCAGGGGGCTCACCTTTTTTAGGTGGGTACGGGTGTCACAATCCCGAGGTACCCTAGTGATCTTTTCCTTTTCCCAAGGGGTTTACTATCTTTGGTAAACACGGGTGTCACGACCTCGGGGTACCCCAGTGATCCTTCTCTATTTTCGACTTTCCATCTTGTCATCCAATTTCTTTTCTTCTTTTCCCGTCCAGACCACAGACCTATGAATGTTTGGCGCAGTATAGCCAAAACTGGCTCTTGCGCCATAAAACACCAAACTCAACTCAACTCAACCCGAGCTGAGTATACCCCAGAGGGCGGCAACCTCTTCGATGCAGCCCTGTTCCAGTATTTCTAATGGTGGAGCTGGAATGGAGCCCAGAGCTGAGGCAAGTGGACACCAGCAGGCAGAAGCCTCTTCGATGCAGCCCTGTCCCAATGTTTCTGATGGGGAAGTCGGAGTGGAACTGAGACTTGAGACCCGAAGCCAAATGACTAACTTCTGCCCGGGGAACTCAACTGCCGGGACCTCGACGATCTCGTTATGGTAGACTCTTGAAACCCCGAAAAGGACTGAATGACTCTTGTTGAGTTTTTTTATTTTCAAAATTCAAAACTCAATGTGGGGAGTGTCGCGAACGGAGCTATAACGAACTTGTAGTTAAATTAGAGTGGCGCTGTGAGCGCATTCCTTTTTTGTTTTTACTTTTGACTGTACTAGTAGTGGTGTCTGTAATTTGAAAGCGTGAAATGTATCATTTGTCTATTTTCCTTATCCATTAAATCTTTTTTTGCATCGAAAAGGACTCATTCTCTTGCTAAGAGTCTATTTAATCGAATCTTTTAGGTCAAGCTCACCGGGCGTTAGAAACGGAAGAATAAGGTAAGTGAAACATTTATTTTTATATAAGAATTTGTGAAATAGAAAATTAAATTTTTCACAGCTGTTGTTTACTGAAAACAAGACTTTTTGACGTTGAATAGTGGACACTGCGTGTTTTCGGGAGGCCTTTAACGTTTTAAAAGGGTGACAGAGGGAGTGAAAAATCAGAACTAATGAAAAAGATTTTATTTGAATTTTCCATCACTTATCTCTGCTTCGGGTTTCGAAAACGCCTCTCCCTTTTTCTCTGGGTGTGTTGGGAAAGGAGGTGTAAATAATTTCAGTGATTGGCAGACTCCCACGAGAGGAAATATTATTTATTAAGGTATCCGACTACGTTCGGAACCGTGATTTTAAATAAGTGCATAAATGGATAATTTTCATGATAGTTAGTGTCAGATTAGAATACATGTATAAAATTGTTTTAAGGACATTTTGACAAAAAAAATTATTTAAATACACTATTTCGGCAAAAAAAAATTAAATTGGAGCAACCTTTTTCCAAAATGTTCTCCTTTTGTGAAAAATGCTTTATTATATTATTTGCCTGTATATAGCTCAGACCTCTGTACAAAGGCTCAACTACGATTTTTGAAAAATTCACATTATTTTCAGAGTTACAATCAATTGAAATAATTACCAGCGTTTTTTTTCTTAAAAATTCTCCCCTCTGTAGTCGTAAAACATGGATAAACCCACTTCTGAGTTATATATTTCAAAAATTCTAGTTGAGCCTCTGTACAGATGTCTGAGCTATATACAGGCAAATATTATTATAATAGAAGTATTTTTCACAAAAGGATTATATTTTGAAAATGGGTCATTCTATGTTCATTCTTTGTCAAAATATTGTACTTAAATAATTTTTTATTGTAATACTCTTCTTAAAACAATTTTATATACATTTTATAATATAAGAGACACTAAATGTCATAAATATTATCCATTTATACGCTTTTGCAAAATCACGGTTCCGAACGTAATCGGATACCTTAATAATAGAAAAAATTCTGCAGTCTCATGGTAGTTATTGCATTTTTGCAACTGAGATCGTAATAAAAAAATTAGTTGCCAAACATTGAATAAAATATTAAAAATAAAAAATTATAATTTCGGTTTATTCGTAAGACTAAAACGATAACAATTTTCTAACATGATTTCTTTGTATTGCTTGTAAAGGAGGAAATTTTTAACATTGAATTTGGGGCCTTCAAGAAATTCATAGAAAGTCACTTCAAATGCCTTGGAAGTTCCTGGAAAAGTTTAAGAATCACTGCTACAGATGATTATCATTTTCTATGATGCATTTTTTATCAGCTTATGTTAGCATTTAAAATAAAAGTGTTTGAATGTAATTTATGTTCAAAATACGATTAATTATGATCACGGGCCAGACTACAGATTCACAAGAGAGCAACAAAAAAGTGTGAAGGTTATTTATTTTACATATTATTCATTTATTTATGCTTCTTATATATTGTCATACAAAGGAAAATGGAAAAAGAAAAGAAAATATGTTCTTTTTGTCTCTTTCTTTAAAAAAAAATGAAAATCATTGATAACTGTGAAGGATATTATATACACTGCTGGCCACCTTAAATGCAACACCCTAAAGGAAGCATGCAAATAACATGGAATTTACAACATGCAATAGCGGATGTGAGATATGTAAATAATTAGAATTTCAGCGCAGACACACATCACACGTGCTTGTGGCGCCACCCCCAAAGGGGCCATTTAAGGCTTGGAGATTTCGACTATTTCTAGTTCGGCAATTGTGTTTTTCTTTTTGGTTTTCAAAAACGATCAGTTATGTCTCTTAGAAAACAGTGATCAGCTTTTGATCAAGTATCTGAGTTCGACATAGGAAAGATAGTGGCCACCGAGATTGTGGATTACCTTTCAGGGAAATCGGTAGTCGTGTTGGACGAAACCAAACAACTGTAATGAGGATATGCGACCATTGGATGCAGGAGGATACGACGGACAGACGTGGGCGATCGCAAACACCTCAGTGCACCACTTCACGTGAGGATAGGCAAATTGTGCGCATGGCAGTGACGGATCGCTCAGTCAAATCACGAACCATAGCATAGCACGTTGAGTCTGTAATGCATCATTCAGTGTCTGAGCGCCATTAGACGTCCCTTTACAGCAGAGTGGCTCGTCCGCAAGACGCCATTGCTTGGTCTACCCTTGACGCAGAACCACAGACGTCTCCGCCGCCAAATGTGCGATGAAGAGAGGGGGCAGAAATGGAATGAAGTTGTTTTTTCGTGATGAGTCACGCATCTGTCTGCAACACCACGATGTTCGGATTCGAGTCTGGAGACACCGTGGAGAGAGGATGCTGAACAGCTGCGTTATGCAACGCCACACTGGTCCTGCACCGGGTATTATGGTATGGGACGGTATTGGATATCACTCTCGCACTCCTCTAGTACGCATTGTTGGTACTTTAAACCAAACCAGCGCTAAATCTCCGAGGTTTTGGAGCCAGTTTTCTTCCTTACCTTCAGGGCTTGGCCACAGCCATATTTCAACAGGATAATGCGCAACCACACGTAGCACGTATTGCAAGGTTCTTCGTCAACACCAGATTGAATTGCTTCCCCGGCCGGCTCGCTCTCCGATCTTTCGTGATGGAAAACATGTGGTCCATGGTTGCTGAACGATTGACCCAGATTACACCCCAGCTGCCACAAGATCAACTTTTGGAAAACATGGGGAAGTGCTTGGTCTGTTGTACCCCCAAGAACACACCCAAAGTCTTTGAATCGGAGGTGTGTGGCTGATGGTTCACACAATGACGGCTACTTTGGCTACTGATTCTGGCAGGAACCACACTTCACAGAAGTCTATAAATTTTATCATTTGATATTTGGGCAACATGTTATCTACAAAATAAATTTTGTTGTGCTATCTCTTGTATTTCTTGGTGTTGCATTTACGGTGGCCAGCAGTGTATTTTTCAATATATATTTCAACAAAAATTTATGAAATCTATTTGAATAAAAATAAGAAGATCACGCATGTAATCAGAGAAACAGTGTTCATCTTATAGATTTTTATAATAAAAATAAATATATAAATATAACTGGCTTTTCTAATGAATGGGGTTATAATTGCTCATGTGAAATACATTCATGAATTTTATCAGGAAGCATTTTGGCTTTCTTCGCAATTGTGAGTATCAGCTGAGAAGAAATATGCTTTGACCAGTTTTACCAGCATTGTTTATTTCTTGACATGTTTCTATTTTAAATATTAAAATTTTAACTCCTGTTTTTAAATGCATATCATTACAGATTTGATATGTTGGAACTCTTTATATTTTTGTATAAAGCATCCTTTCTCTTCGAACATTTTCCTCTCTCCCTCTCTGATTTTGTTTTGTTTTGTTTTGTTGTTTTATTCCGAGAGGTGTGAGTACGCTTTCAGTGATTGCGCACATAAATATAGAGAGAGAAAGCAAAACATAATTTTAACTTCTTAAGATAAGGCACGATTTTTCATCTGAGTAAGAACTTCCAACGCGGCGCTAATGTACAGAGGTAAAGAAGTTCCGGAAGAACATAAAAAGCATCCATCTTTTCTACGCATGCGCAGAAACTATTTGATCCTCAAATACAAAAATTGCTTTTTAACGTAATAAATTTAATATTTACTGACAGATCTTTTTCTGATACCATTCAACATTGATCGAATAGTCTCATAAGCAACAGTTTTCAAACATTTTTTGTCACTAAATTTTTTAAAATTATCTGCTAAAAAGAAACGGATATATTACTGAAAAGCTTTAAAATTATTTTTTAGTTTCAAGGGCTTTTACGAAAATGTTCAAACTTTTTAAGATATGATATTAAGCCTTCTAACTAAAACTTTCGTTCCATTAAAAATTTTAGTTGCCAATGACTTATAAAATTTATTTAGAAATTAAATGCGTGTTAGAGGATTCATTCAACGAAAAATGTGTCATTTTAATCAAAAGAAAAGCATGAGTATAAGAAAATTTGATTTCAAAAAGATACTGTTCCTTAGCTTTCAAATTTTTTAGAGGAATATTTGTGCTTATTTTACAGTTAAAAAATACTTGAACAGCGATGTACACATCATGGGAGGGGTTATATTTAAAAAAACGTTGAAAGAAAGCAATGAGACTTAATCTCTATCCTAAAGATTAAAAATTTGTCGTTCAATGGGAAAAATAATATGAAAAATATGTAAAATACAGTGTATAATAAAATAAAAAAATACATTGTATTAATAAGTTAAAAGTCAGCTTATTGATAAGTTAAAGTTTATATGTATATTGTACAGAACATTTATTTTCATACATAATTTAGTTTGGGCTTTAATGTTTGAGTGAAAAATGTAATTTTCAGGGACAATTTTTAATGACAAAGTATGAAACTTAAAATGTATTATTTACCAAAAAGGTCAACAGATGGCAGCACAAACTGAATGCTAAAGTTGGCGCACTGACTTGCGGCGCAAATTTCAAGACACCTGGTTTACTCTTCCATCGGATATTCTTCCTGAACTTCAGGAATGGAAGAGTAGAGCGAAAATGTGGGAAAGAGAGAGAGAATTATTACTGAAATTTGATCGAAATATTATTTCTGGGAGTGTGTTTCATTTTCAGCTGCATAAAATATAAAAAATGTAAGGCCCGAAATTTTTTTATAATTTCATCTGTGAATATGTTTTTTTAAATGTTCCGAAATTTTATAAAAGACATTTTAAAGTGTAAATGTTTTAAATAACGCCGCGAGACTAAGAAAGCAAGACGAGAAATTTTGTAAATATCTTACACATTTTCATGCTATTTTTATAATTAATTTTTTAAAAATTTTAATTCGAGTTTTTCTCTAATCAAAATTTTTTCTTTAATTAAAATTTATTTTGTGTAACAGTAAACCTCACAACTATCGGGAATAAATTAAAAGTAATGTTAAAAGTAAAGCTAATAAGTTCCGAACTGTTTCCTGTAGTACATTAAATTAATTTGTATTAATATATATGTATCATTTTTGCCTTCATGTACTGATTATCATAAGCAAATTTCCCCCCAAAAGATTGCTTGATATGGTGGTGTCCATCTATTATCCATTCAACTTAAATTTTACAAATTTTTTTTTCATGTTTTTACTTTTCAAAAAAATAGTGATATTATTAAAAACTTCTCCTAGTTAAAAATGTTATCAGAAACTAATATATTTTGGAATTTTTAGAAATCTTTTAAAACAAAATGTTTTTTCGTACTGAAAGTTTGATATAAGTTCACGAAATAGTCTGATATAAATTGTGTCAATTATATATTTTTTTCATAATTTGTAAGAGTAAAAAAATGTTTCAATATATTTTACTTCACCTAGATTTCTTTAAGGTATTTGCAATATGTATTGACGCGTAAATTTATAATATATGTATACATATACTTTTTTTTTAATTTGGTAATATTATTATTTATATTTAATACAGGAATCTGGTTTGTCATTTGTTATAAGCCAACTCGTTATTGTTTATAATTTTATTCTTAAAATTGCTTATTCTGTGTGTGTGTATTTATTGTAGAATATAAATTTCTTATTGCATGTATTTATTATATTGTGTATATTTATATTTCTGGCTTCTATCTCTTTCTTAAAAATTTTTTTGTATAGACTTAACTGTAATTCTTTTCTGTAGTTTCTTATACTTTTTGACTCCTTCCATCTTTATATTTCTGCACTTAATTTCTATTACTTCTGACCTATTTTTTGTTACTCTTACAACAAAATGCCATAAAATCTTTTCGATATTTACTTCAATCGCCAAACTACATTTCTCTGCCTTGAAAACTATTTTTATGGCACAAAATAAAATTGTCAATCAATATCAGAATCTACTTTAAGCATCCTCAGCAAATGTTATTTTGTGAAAGCTATATAAAGAGACGCATACTACTAAAAGTAAGGGAAAGATGAAGTAGAAAGATTCAATAGTTTAAAATGATTCTATGAGTAATGATCGAAGAAATTTTTATTTCACCACGACTTATAAAATTCCTGCTGTTTTTCATCCTTATCAAAATGCTCTGTCAATCGTAAGATAAAATTAGCTTCAGTTTGAATTTATAATATCTTAAATAAAAAAAAAACATAATTCACCTACTTAACTGGAAATTAAATTTAAGCTTTCAAAGTTGAATCATTTGAAAATTTTAGTTGGACTGCGAGTTATGAATGCATTCGAAATTTAAATTGTGTTGTTTACTTTAAGGTATCCGACTACATTCGGAACCGTGATTTTAAAAAAAGCGCATAAATGGATAATTTTCATGATATTTAGTGTCACTTAGATTAGAATACATATATAAAATTTTTTTAAGGACATTTTGACAAAAAATGATTTAAATACACTATTCCGGCAAAAAAATTAACTTGGAACAACCTTTTTTCAAAATGTTCTACTTTTGTGAAAAATGCTTCTATTATAATAATATTTTGCCTGTATATAGCTCAGACCTCTGTACAAAGGCTCAACTACGATTTTTGAAAAATTCACATTATTTTCAGAGTTACAACCAATTGAAATAATTATCAGCATTTTTTTCTTAAAATTTCTCCCCTCTGTTGTCATAAAACATGGATAAATCCACTTCTAAGTTATATATTTCAAAAATTCTAGTTGAGCCACTGTACAGAGGTCTGAGCTATATACAGGCAAAATATCATTGTAATAGAAGCAATTTCACAAAAGGAGAACATTTTAAAAATTTGTCATTCTATGTTCATTTTTTGTCAAAATGTTGTACTGAAATAATTTTTCATTATAATAATATTCTTAAAACAATTTTATATAGATTTTCTAATCTAAGTGACATTAAATATCATAAATATTATCCATTTACATGCTTTTGCAAAATCACGGTTCCCAACATAGTCGGATACCTTAAATAAGTTGACTAACACAGAATGATAGAAAATTTGTTATTTAATGAAATAAGACTACACAGTTAACTTTAATTTGACTCTTTACGGTGGATTAAATACAGATATCTTAAGAAACCTATAAGAGATTGCAAAGGATTTATTCTAGGAAGGAGAAAATAGAATTTCTTTATCAGATTTCGAGTGGTGGAAAAATGTGATATAAATTTATAGCTGTTCTAAATGACAATTTTTTTATGCATTTTTTTAAAATTTAAAATATCTCATACACTTAAAATATAGTTCTGTAATTCAAGCTTTAACTGTCGTTACCTTTTTTTTAAATCACAGATTAAATGTAGATAATTTAATAAAGAGAATTTTAAGAGCTCTTTTGAGTTAACGCTGAAAATGAAACTTAAGAAAAAATAGGTGGAAATATGTCATTAGTATTCAATTAGTGTAAATATAATTAATTTCATGAAATTCTCTGCGAAGAAAAATAAAACTGCTGAAAGAACTGTATTATATTAATATAAAGAAGAGCATGTTGATTGTTTTTATATAGAGTTTATCTTATACAATCAATTATTTTACCTATAATGATCGAAATATTTGACGCATCGTAAGTGGATTTTAATTCATTATTATTGCATAAGAAACTGGGGCGTAGCTACCGCCCTTTCAATGATACGGGGCCTCGAAGCTACAAGGGCTCCAACACGTGTAACTACATTCTACTAACAAGACGCGCATATCTGAAAAAGGGCCCCGAAGGAATTTTTATACAGGCCCCACTCAGAACTAGCTACGCCACTGGCTTAGACTTTACAAGCAATCCGTATCTTGTACGTATTCTTAGGTATAAATGTCTTTAAAAAATTCAATACAATATCTTCAGATATTAGATCGATGCATGGTTCTTAAGAATTAATTTGGTAAGACAAAAACTGAAAAGAAAATGTTTTTAAAAAATCATTAAAATTCAATTATATCTATCAGATAAGAAATTAAGAATATTCATATAATTTAGTTTAATTTTCATACAAAAATCTTTGCTTATTCATTGTCTTATTTGTTGTGGATCCTTTTCTTAAAAAAATATAAATAATTGGTTATACAATTCAAAAAAATACTAATAGCATATATTTACTGTACTTCATGGCTCTGCTCGGAAAACCACTTTTTAAGTATGTTCTCCAATTTTAATATGAACAAAAAGATAACAAATAATATTTATAAAAATAAATAATAGTTTTAAAAAACGTCACGCATAAGAAATACTAAATAGCTTTATCGGTTTTTCAGCCTTACAGCTGGTTATACTTCGCTGTAGTGTCATATTTGACCACTAGATGCCAGCACCATCATCATTTTGAGGTTTTTGTCACCGTTTCTCTGTCGAGCTTCCCGAAAACTAATAGTTGTCGCGGTGGTGAAGTACTATATGAATCTGGTTTTGGATTCACACACATACAACACACACTCAATTTATTGTCATTATGTGCACAAATTTTATTTCAAACAGACTCTACTTGTAGTTCAGCTATAATTTGTTTCCTGTTAACATTTTATATAATGTTCAAATTTTTATTAGACGTGAAAAATATAGTTTTTCTTTCTAGAATTTCAAACAGTAAAAAGATTAATACATTTTCACGCTTTTTCAATTGTTTTCTTTAAAATATGGAAGAAGTTTTGTCAGGAAGCTTAGAATCATTGGATCTAGTTACTAAAGGATGTACAGGAGATAAGTACGAATATTTTAATTCATGTCATTGACTTTATGTTAAAAGCATGTTTTAAAGACTCAATTATTTCCTTTTGAATTTTTAATACGTTAATTACCATTTTGATACAAATTACTTCCCAGCTTTATATATCATTATTGTATTAAGTGCAAAGTGCCATTCATAAATATTTTCTCTCTCTCTCTCTCTTTTACCGATTTTTACCATGTATCATCAGTATTATATTTTGCCTTAACGTTTTTCCATTAATTTTTTTTATTAACAACAAAAGTCTTAGGCAGTCCATTATAAGAGGACTATTTTATTGAATATTTTTCTAAATTTTGAATCCAGTCTTAGATCCCCATTTTGCTCTATTTCTTTTCAACGATTTTGTTTTTCCAGCACAACAAAACTCACATATTCTGTAAAAGTAAATAATATTTACCTCCCCCTGCACACGAGCTACGCCAGCTGTGTCACATGACACGACTCGACCAATGAAAGCCCACGGAGACGCTTTCTCCTATCGTTTCTTCTGTTTGGTGAGCCGAGGAGAGTCGAGAACGAACGAAAGTCCAGCTCTACCCCCCTCCCTTTCCCGGTTCTCCCCCTCCCCTTCTCCCGGCTCTCGTAGAAACTCCATGCATGTGATGCTTTCATACAAGAATCACTTTCAACGTAAAACACACGGAAACCTCTGGATGTGACCACTCCTGCTCAACTAGTCTTGCGTCTGAGCCATTATTTTGGATAACTCCCTGACAGTCCTGCTTAGATCCCAACCCGGCTCAGCAGTGTTAATTCGCCCTTGTTTTAAGCAAGTTTTATTAGCGATTAGAAATATTAACAGCTGTGTCGGAACAATTCGGAAGAAAGAGCAATAATTATTTACATTAAGCATTAACGCTAACTTTTCAATGGCGAAATCAAATCCTTGGATTAAGTATGGGAAGCTACTAGATGGAAACATTTTCATCAGCAATCGAAATTAATAAAGAGACTTCTGCGGGGAACGGAAGATGAAAATAAATTGGTGAGGGATTATACTTTTTTTTAACATTTTAATCAGTTGTATTTTTTAATTTTTATTTTCTGAGCTTTTTAGAGTTTTTGTGGTGATCATTTGTTTTTCTAAGAGGGCGAAAGGAGAATCTAGTGTTTCATGTATTTTAGCTACATACTGCATGTGTTTCGTTAACCCCCACTCAAAAGATTGAGTTTTCAATTATGATGCATAATTGGGGTGAATTATTAATTTTGGATAAAACCACACAGACACACAAAAGAATGTCTTGTTTTGATTGTGAATAATGTGAACGCGTCCATTCTTGATGTTTTGAATGTGATTTTAGAAGAAATGTCAGTTTGCTGATCACGTGATTTTTTTTTCTCTTCCTTTTTCCCATCCCATTTCACCCCGACACGATGCAATAGGTTCCTTGAAGAAGAGGAGTTCCAGGCGGCCTCAGAGATTCGCCCGTCGCTTCTGCTGAGCGGCGGCGACGCCATGAACGGCGGGACCGGCCTTTACGAAGAATCAAACACCAGCCGCACCAGCGGTGAAACCGCCAACAATAACAACGGCTCGGCGGCCCTCCAACCCTTACACATCCCTGCCAAGAGACTCACTCCCAACAACAATCTAGTCGTTACTTACGCCACGACGGATTGTAACGGCGGGGACGTCAATGCGGCGTCCGGCGTTATCCGGCACGGTGGACAACCCGGCTGGAATGCCGCCTACTCACCGGAGACCCACTCCGCATTCGTGGATGCACACCACGTACCTCAGTACAACCACCAACCTTTGTGCAATGTCCGAGAGAGCGTCGGCTATTTCTACAATACTACCATCGAACGAAAACCACCGCCGACATCATCCATCAAATTTTGGCCCAACTCATACGATGCGGGCCCCAGTACTGTCACCCCAGTCCCGGCAGACACCTGCCAATCATTCGCTCCACAGACTTGGTGTAATTATTCACCCTATTCTGGGACCAGGGTCCATTCAGGGCATATGGAGCCTCACACACCACAGCCGGTATCCTATTTTCCGGGAGCAGAGGACAGGCCTAAGAGTTCCCGGTGCCATGGATAGCTATCCGCAGACCGATGCCTATGGATTGAGGAGTTTCCCCACCGATGTACACTGCCCAACAACCTTCGTCCAGTCTGGTTCAGGTAAGGGAAACAATTTTGTATTTTTATGACCCAAAACTTTCCCACCCCCTCTCTTTCCGATCCGGTGTTGTCCGAAACGTGCCCCAGGGCAGTTACTCGTAGTCGTAAAAATGCTAATAAAAATGAAGCCCCTTGATACTTACTCTGCCAACGACTTTTGTTTCCCTGCATGTGGTTAAAACTGACAACTTTAAACAAGATTCCTAATTAGTCTTGATGAGTAATCTTTTAGGTTAATGTCAAATCCCCTTTTCTCCATGGGTGGTCTGATAATAGTTCAGACACATTTTTTTTTTTTTTTAAAAAAAAATCTAATTTGTTTATAAATGCTTGATCATATAATTTTATTATATATTCTTCTATGAGACTAAGTTAACTTTTTACCATATAATATGAAGAGTACAATAAATTTTACTGTAATCATTCTTTGTCTATAGTAAAATATAACAATAAATATATCCAGTTTTACTAGGAGAGAAAATTTACTTCAACCATTATTTGTTTGCCATGTCATTTAAAATAAGAACTGTTGTGAATTTAAAATATGAAGAATGAATAAAATATTAATTCAGAAAAGGCATACATCCTTTACAATGGTTTGTACTGATAATATTAAATCAAATTAACTGATTGCTCTCAATTTATTCATATTCTAGATGATACTATGTAGTTGATGTCAACTTAGTATGTTTCTTACTGTAGTTTAATATGTTACAATTCATCTTTTATGTGTTGGAATTGAAAGCTTTATTTCCTCAACAAGAATAAGAAAAACTACCCATAAATATATATTACTTTCATATAACAATTCTTTGAGTAAAAGTAAATAATTTTATTACAATAAAATTTATAATAATTTTTTTCTCAAAGAAATCTTTCTACTACTTTTAAATCCAAGAATGATTTCAGTACTTTTTCATAAAATATAGCCAAACATTCTCACAACCATTTGAAGATTCAGTTAAAATCCCATAATGACAGCAGTTTCCTGTTATTATTTAGAAATGAGTAATTGCTTTAGTTACAGTATGACAAATAATAGAAAACCAAGTGTTATAAATAGTTAGTCAGTCAAATGTCTAGTCAATGGTAGCCAACATAATTTAAGATAAGTGAAGTATCTGAAATGTTTGGCCTTTAAATAACGTTTAACACGTGACAGTGACGATAATTTGAAATTTAATGGCCAACTATTGCTTAATAAAACCAACCATAAATGCATGAAACGCCGTAACCATAAAAGTGGGAATAATAATGAGTTTTTGTCGTAAAAGGCGTGAATGGTAGGACATAACTGAGACGGCATGACGGGAAAGCGGAAGGACTTGTACTGTTTATGAATGTGTTGTTGGTGGCTTTTTCGAGAAGGACATCACATTTTGCATGGATTTAACATCAGACGAGGAGCTGTAAGCCACGAATCAAAACATGGATTTAATGCGATATTTGGTTATTTTGTGGATAGAGTTATGGATTACTAACAAAGTGAGAATGTTTCTAGATTTCATGTCTTATTATTTTTAGTAACTACTTGTTTTATATTTGGAACGTGCAGAACTGAAAAGTAAACTTAGCAAACTGCCGCAATAAGTTATATTACTTTCACCAACATTTTGGACGTGGAAACATAGCAATTATTTATAATAATTAGTGAAGATTTTATTCTATTTAGCTTATACATTCGGGGTCAGCGAAATAATAAAACATTAATTAAACAAAGCTTACAGCCTAGTTAGTGATGTATTCCCTTTAATAATGACAAAATGATACAATTTTGCTATCCTTCTTTAAATACAAACAATTTTTATGGGCAGAAATAAAACTAAAAGTATTCTCAGATAAACTTTATGACTTTACCTAACCATTAATATAATTCCATTTTTTTTTTTTTATGCTCAAAAGGCTGCACTAACAGATGCGAAATATTAGATCCCAGTATTCGACATCCAATTTTCTTCTTATAGAAAATTCAATCAATTTTGTTTTCTCACAAAACATTTTAACTCATCCAAATAATTCTTTTTCTACTTATCAAAAAAGATTGTATTATTCCGAGATTTGCTACCGAGTTTTGTTATAGTATAGCATTTATTTTCCTTGCTAGGGGGTCCTTTGAATTATTATACTGATTGAAGTTTTTACTCTCTAATCTCAGTAAATCAGGTCTGGGTAAAAGATGTATTCACTCCTTGAAGAGAAAAACACGTTTCTCTACGGAGGTCTTTCACTACGTGATTTCAAGATCCTAGTAAATTTTCCCCACGGTTGGCCAAGGGGGCTGTTTGTGCTTGAGGGATAGCACTCCCCTGAAGGTCGGCATCGTAAAACAATTTTTCTTTTCTTTGACAATTTTGCTTCCTTCTTTTCTCATTCAAAAAGGTTAGCCGTATTCAAGCGCTATCGGCCGACCGTGTATATCAGCTGGAAAATCAGCTGTCAATCTGACGCCTTACAACGCCTTTTCTTTTCATTGTGACTCCTATCTTCAACTAATGAGCAGAAAAAAAGAATTACTGTTGCTTTTAGCGTAATTGAATTGTGACATGAAGAATTAACATAGCATTTTCTAAGTGAATTTTACATCAATTTGGAACTTAAAGCAATTTTCAAGGAAAATAGATTCATAATTAAAAATATATATATGTGTTATAAATACGAGAAAGATATCTCAAGCTTCCAACTAAATATTCTGTACTATAGTTGAATGTATTTTATAAAAAGAGTATTTGCTTATTCTCAGTATAAATGAGATTTTTAGGTCATAATTTTAAACATTATTAGCTATTTCATCATTGTTGAATTTTATGTATCCCAGTCGAAGAATTTGATTTCAGAGTTACTATGCTCACACATTGTAAATAGAATTGACAGTAACGCTTATATATAATAATAATAACTTTGATTGAAATCATTCACTAAGCATGATTCAAAGTATGTCAACATGTGTTGAAAAAACAGTAGACTTACACATTTTAACTAGACTGAGGGCCATGCATTTTACAACAGTATTGAAAATCGATGCAAATTAATCAACTTTATTTTTAAGCGATATAGGATAATAAATTGAAAAAGCTTATGTGAGTAATTTTACAGCTTATTAGATACCACAATTTAATAATGAGAATTATCATAAATAACATTCAGTTTCCTTGCTGAAATACTAGATTGGTATTTAAATACCCAAGTTTAAATATAAGAAGCAGTGCATGAATAAATTCCTGTATTATTTTTGAAACATATTTTAGTTGGATCATTAATAACTTAACAATAACTTTTAACCGAACCCTCTTCTGTCATCTTCATATGATGATTTTGAAACTGTCTGAAAGAAGATTGTTTTATTGCTTAGAAACAACTATAAAATCTAAAAAAGGTGGACATCTTGCATTCATATTCATTACTCATTTTTTTCTGAGATTCATCGCTTAGAAAACTTATTAAACTCTGTTAAAAATTAATCGATGTGCTTTGTATTAAAAAGCATTGATTCCTTCTTAAGTGTGTTTAGGTGATTCTACCAGAGAACACTTCATTCAAATTTACGATATTAAAATCTCATCACGTATTTCACCTTCGTCGTATATCTTCCTGGTGATTCATTGAAATTCACAACTCATACAAACTTAAACTGACTACAAACAATATAGAAACAGAGCAATATTCAAAGTGAATATTCTCCAGTTTGGAAAAACCTGACTGAAAATTTCTTATGCATAATTATTCCGTATCATATTATGGGTTGATACTTATTGGCTAGATGATGTTTTAAGTTATTGAGAATATAATGCTTTTCCATTTAAGAATACTTGATGCACACACAGAAGTATTTTATTTTATTGAAATGCCTTTTATTTTTTAAATAAACTGGAAATGGTATCTTAAACTGCAGAGTCGAAATTCAAATAAACCAGACCTTTTCTGGTTTTAATAGTCAAGAAGTGTCTTACTGTTAAGCAAATTTTTTTAAAGTGTTCCCAAAAACACAAAATCTTTTAAATCTCCTTATAAACTTTGAATAAAAATTTTTTTTATCCCCCTTTTTGAAAATATAATAAAATTTTTTAAATAAATTTTAAAATTATTCTGTAAAGTGCATAATGCACTAGAATAGAAATGAGCATTTATTGTGAACATATTGTTTAAATTCCTGTTTGAGGTATAATATTTGTGCAACAGAATTTAAAAAAATATATCAAAAGAAAAACATTAACTAACTAAATTTTGGACTAATATTTATAAATAACTATGCTGTTTTTCATTTCTTTTGCAAATATAATGCTCTATCCTTTAGTAGCTTATGTCTACTTTTTTTAGTGAATGAGTTTTAATTTGTTCTTATATATAGCTATAACATTATCAATTACAAAATAGGCTTACAAATAATTTTTCAGTAGTTTGTAATATGTTGAATGATATGAATGTTTTTTGACATATGTGCTCAACTTCCTTCAAATTGTACTTCTGCCTTTTTTTTTACCATTACGGTACGATACATTCTTTGACTTTTCATTCTTTCAGTATATTTTATTAAGTAAAAATATAGGATTATGAAAGTATATATATATATAATTTCAAATAATCTTATTAGTGATAAAGGAGACCTTTATAAATAAGCGTTGTAAGTTTTCTAATCTTGCAAACTAATTTTTTTCTTGCAACTTGTTATCATTATTGAAAAATCTACAGAATTGAAGAAAATTATGATTCTATTTCATAATTTTAAAACTAAATTTAAAATTTTAAGTAAATTAAAATGGATATGAAATATACTGTTATATCATGGTGAAATAAAATTAAATAATTTTAAAAAATTCTTTGGTGACACTAGTATTCTTTTTTTTTTGTAAAACGATAAGATATCTTAGACAAAAAAAAATTTTTATGTGTTTTATTTGAACACATTGCTTTTATTTTACTGTGTAAAAACATAACTTGTTTGTTCGAGTTTCCTCTTAACAGAACTGGATTTACTGAGAACAATTTAATTCCATTATTCTTTAATTTGACTACATAATCTAACTAAATCATAGGTTAAGTTACTTAAAGTAGGTGCCATACAGTAAAATCGGTTAAATTATTATTTAAATAAGTTAAAAATCAATTTTAATAAAAATGTAATAAAATCTTTGAGAATTACTACATTTTAAAATATAGAATTATCTACAAAATATAATAATAATAGTTTGACACTCTACCACACATCCCAAAAGACTCAACAAAATGTACCAATTGAACAGTTTTATAAAATCAGCCAAATCCTGACTGATAAGTTATTACATGAATTGAAATTAATTCAAACACAACCGGCTCTTTGATTTAAAAAAGTTTTCCATTAAAAAGGAATTAAGCTTTTAGGTTTCTACTGCGAGGAAGGAAATAAGCAAAGAAATAAATTAAGAAGTCAAAAACGCTTTTCCCCTACCCAGTTTTCTTAAAGAATTTCCACTTCCTGTTCCTGTCATTAGAATTTACAGAGCGAAATATATTGCTGCTTTTTTTTTCTTGGATCTTACAGGTGCATATTTTTTCCCCTTTTAAACATAATTTATTTCTACTGAATTTATTGAATTCTTACAGTCATCACAAGAAAAAAATGAACTGAGCTTTGATTATTCGTATTAATATTTGTTTTTTTTGTCCCGTGGGTCCCAAAACGTTTTTTTTAAAATTATAACTACCGATTTAAAAAACTGGAAAAAACTCTTGCATTTTAATTTTTGTATATCAAACACTGCATGTTAACTCGGTTAGCTGTATTTCGGGGTTTTATTTTTAAATTCCAGATAAGCACGTGTAATGTTTTTTCTAACAGAGTTTTAAGAAAAAGCAAAATGAATTAATTTTTAAATTTAAAATAAAGTAAAATAACAGTACTAAGAGAAAAAAAAATACGTCAAACAGCAGTTGTATTATGCTGCACATTTCATTTATTAAATATAAAGGAATGAGATTTTACATTCAAATTCGAAAGGAATTTTTAAATTTAGGGAGTTATTATTGCTTATAGTAAAAAATAAGGAGAGTTAAAGGAAAAGGAATGATATACCAATTACCATATATTTTAATAAATAATATTTAGTGATAATACACGAAGACAATAATTGCTTGTTTTCAAATAAGATAAGAAATATCAAGTACTGTATGGCTAAAATGTCCATTAAATAAGATTAATATTAAATATAGCTTAAATAAGTACTTTGATATGTTCTAACAGAGACTGAAGTAACTTCAGATAAAAATAAAATCTGTGCAATGTGTCTGAAATATCTATTTATTAGTGATATTTAATAACACATTTTCATTAAATAAGTTAAAAACTTTTTTTTTCTTGTTTTGCAATTATTTACTTTGCCTCCCAGATTAATCTCTTTCAATAAGCAAAGAATTTCAATCTAGGTAACTCTTTACTTCTCTCTTCGAAAGTTGAGACATGTATTAGTAAAAGAACTTAAAAAATTTAAATAAAACTCTTCGGAAATGTTACTTATACATAATTATTTCTTAGATGTGACCGATTTTCTGATTTGTATATTTTCTTTCAAGTGATGGATAGCTTACAATCAAGAGTTCAAAACTGGTTCAACTATCCATTTTAACGGGTCCAGGACTCACAACCCGCCAATAAAACTCAACACCTGAGATTCCCAGTACCTATTGTAAATCTTGTCTTTTTTTTCTGTCGCATCCATTTAGATTGCATATTGTTACCTCGTCCTTTAAATATCGAAGACAAGCTTCTTATCCAAACTCAATCACAGAGCAATAAATCTCGCCATTGTACCAATCAGCTCAGCTTTCCAGGTG
Organism: Trichonephila inaurata madagascariensis; assembly: GCA_019973955.1. Taxonomy (NCBI): domain Eukaryota; kingdom Metazoa; phylum Arthropoda; class Arachnida; order Araneae; family Nephilidae; genus Trichonephila; species Trichonephila inaurata. Next base: position 18,503 of record BMAV01004447.1, on the reverse strand, counting down.
CAATTTAAAAAAATGTATATTTCATTTCTCCCTTCCCCCAGAAAAAAAAAAAAGAAAAATATTACCTTCACATACCTAGTAGCTAAACTGCGCTCAACTAAAGAAACTTATCTGAAGAAAAAAAAACTCCCATTGAAAAGAATAGGGTTTGTCGGAGCCACACAGGCCTGGAGCAAGACTTCCAAGTGAACAGAGAAATCTTATTCCTTCTCTGTTTTTACGAGAAGCTGATATCGTCTTCTCGAAGAAAAGCACAAGTGAAAAGAAATTTCTCTCTTTAACCGCTCTTTCTCTCGACACAGAGCTCGATTGTCGAAAAGCAATTGTGAAGAAATTCAACCCCAGACTTATTGCTTAAACCTTAGGCGATGGATGAGGGTACGCTTCTGGTCAGTTAAGGGGGTGAAAGAATTCTGCCAGCTGGTTCTTTTCTTCCCCTTTTTCACTGGTGCTGGTCATTCATTGGACACCTTCTGTATCACACCTCTTAATTGATATCCCGCGAACGCGACTCTCGCTTTCTTTTTCGTTTTTTCATTCGACTCTTAACTTTCGACAAGAAAAATGATGGCGAATAAATTCTATTCTTTCTTAGTTATATCAGCAAACGCAATGGCGGCATAAGCTTTTTGATTGTAAATAAATAAACACTCTCAGGTTAAATAGCGCGAGGTATACAAAAGGTTGATTTATGAATGCGATATTGAAGTCATTTACTTTTTTATCGATTTACCCCTCGCATTATCTAACTCACATTCAACACTTTAAAAAAGGACTTGAAGGGCGTGATTATTGTATTCCTGAAAAAAAAATTTTTATACTAATTAACTGTATACTTCATTTTCATTATTTATATTTAAGTAATTGTTGTTTAACGATCTTCAAATAAAAATCCCATTTTTGCTCGAAGAATTGTGTCATTAAATAAAAAAAAGACATGGAAATATTGAGAAATAACTATAATTTAGCTTCTTAGTTAAATGTTTTCTAGAATAAGACAAAATTAGTAGATTATATAACTGGAAGGTTCTCAGTGGCGTACACAAGGTGGTGTTTGAGGGTTTAAACCCCTACCATAGACCAAGAGATTTTTAATTTTGAGCATAAAGATTTCGCTTTAGTGCTTTCGTCTATATTTAAAGATATATATATATATATATATATATATATATATAACACCTCCCGTGAAAGTAAATTGTGAATGCAACTGAATATTCAAAAATCCTATAAATTTAAATTTTATATATATATACACACACATATATATATAGATATATTTAACTTTTATCTGTAACTTCAGTTATTATATCTGCATTTTTAGTAATATTTTAGTTTATCTGTAATTTTAGTCATTTATTCTAATACTTTGTTCTTATTTTTTAATGCTAAAATTGATCCTATGTTTAAGTTAATGGCTTTTTAAAACATCTGTTGTACTAAAACAAAAAATTTAAGCTTTTAATAAGATAAAGTTTCAGTCATTTTTCGTAAAATATATATTTTTCTTTTATTAATTAGTTTCATAACCATGATAAAAATTTTAAAATACTCAATAAATCACGACTATATACCAAGAAGGTGTTAGAATGTTACCTAAACTTTCAAAAAATGAGGGAAACATCAATATTAAAACATTAAAAAAAAACCCTTCAATCGCAGTTACTTTGTTAAATAAAACGAGACGCCAAAATTTGTTGAAAATTTTTGTATTTTAAATTTTTGTTCTAAGTGTATTCAGTTGATAATTCTGAACTGAACTAGATGTACATCAGGAAAAGTAACAATATCATGTCCTTGAATCGGTGTTTTATCTGCTGTGTGTGTAAAGTGACACAAGTGATACGAATGAAATGTTTGAATTGTATATGATTAATCCCCTTCCTATTAGTTTTATGGGAAGACCATCACTGCTAAAACAATGTTATGTACTGATCTACCGTCGCGAGGAAAAATACTAAGAAATTCTCAATAGCATCCGTATTTCAATCCATTTTCGTGAATTGGTTTTCCAAAATCTATTTGGTTTTCTCGTGGCAGAAATAAAAAGAAAAAGTCTCTATTTGATAAAGCAAACATTTAAGTAGTTGTCGAAAATATTGAATCTCCAAATGCCACTTTTTTACGACAGTTTCGTTGTTTGCTTTGGCTTTTATAACTCAGGGAATCTCGTCATATGTAACACCGTTGGAGCATAAAAACTTCTTTTATCGAAAATATTTGTTTATCTGAATGATAGCTTTTGTGACGTAATGTCTTATCTATCATGGAGATAGAAAAATCTTGAAATAGGGAAAACTGAAAGACATCTATTTTTAGTCTGGGGAAGCTGCATTTATATAAAATATACTTTCAAATTAATGCTATAATTTTAGTAAAAAAATTGTCTTATATATATGTATCACATTCAATTGAAAAAAAATGAAAGAATTACTTTAATTATTTCCGATATTGTTTTTTAACAATTAAAAAAAATCAAAGGCCCTACACTTTGAATTCAAATTGAGCAGGAATTTTGAATTTAAGGTATCCGACTAAGTTCGGAACCGTGATTTTAAAAAAGTGCATAAATGGATAATTTTCATGATATTTAGTGTCACTTAGATTAGAATACATGTATAAAATTGTTTTAAGGACATTTTGACAAAAAAAAAATTATTTAAATACAATATTTCGGCAAAAAATTAGCTTAGAATAATCTTTTTTCAAAATGTTCTCCTTTTGTGAAAAATGTTTCTATTATAATAATATTTTACCTGAATATAGCTCAGACCTCTGTACAGAGGCTCAACTATGATTTTTGAAAAATTCACATTATTTTCAGAGTTACAACCAGTTGAAATAATTATCGGTGTTTTTTTCTTAAAATTTCTCCCCTCTGTTGTCGTAAAACATGGATAAACCCACTTCTAAGTTCTATATTTCAAAAATTCTAGTTGAACCTCTGTACAGAGGTCTATGAACAGAATGTCTGTACAGAATGCTATATACAGGCAAAATATTATTATAACAGAAGCATTTTTCACAAAAGGAGAATATTTTGAAAATGGGTCATTCTATGTTCATTTTTTGTCAAAATATATTGTACTTAATAATTTTTTATTGTAATACTATTCTTAAAACAATTTTGTATACATTTTCTAATCTAAGTGACACTAAATATCCTAAATATTATCCATTTATACGCTTTTGCAAAATCACGGTTTCGAACGTAGTCGGATACCTTAAATAGAAAACGATCGTAAAACTCAATTTTTGTCCAACAAAGTAGAAAATAAAGTTTAGAAGTTCTAAGCAAATGTTAATTCATTTATATTTATTAATTAATTTTTTTTATCCAGAAGTTAAAATTTTGAAAACTATTTCAACTTGAATGATATGTTTATTGATATAGTATATCTTTTCTAATAAATTACCCTTTTTTACGATGCAAAGTGGTTAATGAAACTGTGACAAATATGTAGCGTTTCTTGATTTTGATCTTTTTATTTTTGCATAATTTCTTTTCTTTAAAATTTCTAAATATATAAACTTAACCACATTAGTTCTTTTGAATCTATTTGCAGAAAGAGAGGGTATGAATGTATTTCTTTAATTATTAACAAAACAATCCTTTTCCCTCAAAAATCTTACTTTTTCGAATATGGAATCTAAATTAGACAGATTAATTTTGATAAAGAGAGAATTATAAGCATTGAATATTAAATTTCAAAAATGTATTTATTATTTTGTGGGATTCTTTTTATATATATATATATAAAAACTATATATAGGTGACATGTATATTCTATTTTAGAAAAAATTTCAGTTAAATGTTCATCTTGCTTGTGTGAATCACTAGAATAATGGTTTAAATATATTCTCATGAGAAAATGTCTACAAATATTCTTATTGTATAAAGATAATTTGTTAAAAAAACTTATAATATTCATGGGCAGTTTTTTTTTTTTTAAGTAAAATAGTCCATTTGATATTTTATGCTTTTAAGGTGACTGCCTACCTTCGAACCCAATTTTTATATAAAAACAAATTTTTGAAACAAATTGAGTGTTTTTAGGAAGAAAATAAAAAAAAAAAATTGTAAATACATAAAATTTTTAATTAATATTGTACTTTTTTAGAAAGATTAGTTGTTTTCAAGGAAATTTTACCAAATTTTTACTAAAACGGGTAACACTGTATAAACATTTCTAATACAATTATCATAATTTTCTTTATACATAACATACATATTATTGTGCTCTTCAAAATGAACCAAAATCTAAGAGAAATATTAAAATACAAAAAAATTACAGACAATTATACATAATAATATGAACATTTTGATATTTTTAAAGTTTTTTCTTTATAAAAACTACCCTAAATGAAAAATATTTAACCTGCAACAAAACTTATGGTCCACTTTATGAAAAACAGTACAATATAAACAATCCAACAAAATTTCAAAATGTTATCTGGTTTGGTTCTTAAGATATCATGTATCTTGTAAAGAGTTTTTTTCGAAAACATAATTTTGAGAAAAACTCATTTAAAGTTTTAACTTACCGCCCTTTTGCATAGAGTGATGTTTTTGCAATCACTATAACTTTATTTCTATTTCACGTAATGGAAAAAGAAAAACTGTTTTGGAAAGAAAAATGTTCAAACTATAAGATTTGAAAAAAAAAAATGCCTTATGTAGACGAAAAACGGCATTTTCAAGGTAGGCAGTCATCTTAAATAACAGTCAAGTATAGTCGATTCGATAAAGTCGATTAGTTAAGTATAGTCGAAGATATTATTTATACCAGTTGATTTGTTCAACGTTCTACAATCTCAATTTCAATAGAAAAGGGATTTTTATGATCTCCCAATGTGTGTGGGAGAAAATGTAATTTTTTTTCTTTTAATGGAAACATATTCAAGTATTAATAGTTTTAGTAAAAAAAAAATAATGTTAAGGAGTTCCTGAAGATGAATTTTTAAAATTAAAATGAAAAATTAAATGATATCAACTCAACAAGTATCTGTTAGTTATAATAAATTAAGACTAATTCCTTTCAATAAATATCCTTATGTAAGTTTGAATATGTAATTTAATTAAACAATGTTTTAAAACTATTACAAGGCCTTTTCGGTATAAATAAAACATTATGATTTTGAGTTGGAAAGGATACTATTGCATCTTAGAACCAATTTTTTGGATTAAACTGTTTTGTATCCCATTTAGTTAGACAAAAAACATAAAATACTTATGCACATACTAAAATTTTCAATATATTTTCATTTGCTTGATTATTGTGGTACGCTTTTGATTTTATCTGTGTAATATATTTCTCTCTCTTCTTTGGTTTAATTCTCTTCACTAATTATTGACTTGTGTACCTTAATTAAACATTATTTAAAAAATGTGATATATATGTATATAATGTTATTATATTTTTGTTTTGAAATACAGTCTTTCCTGGTTCTATTTCTTCTCGTTTTGTTCTACTGTTTACTATTGCAATGCCATTTTAATTACCACTTTATGAGTAAATATGTGTTTTTATCTCATTCATTTAATCATAAATATTATTTAAAATATTATTGCAATGTAATTTTTAAAAAATTGCATCAAACGATGCTTATACATTACTTTAAAAATATTTAAGCTTAAATTCACTGTATATATTAAATAAGTATATTTATATTAAATAATAAACCAATATAAAATAAAAACTTCAGTACTGAATGCAAAAAAAGAAGTATAATATCAGATAGCTATTTTTAACTTAGTTACTTAGTAAACGCGTTAAAAAAAATAAGTATTACTATTTTTTACATGTAATTATTCAAGAATTATCGTAGAAGAAAAGCAGATTGGTTAAAAAACCGAAGGTAGCTCTAATTTGTTTTATAATTTATATAACTATTATTTCTCTCTTATTTAAAAAATAAGTTTTAAAGTTTTCTACTTTTATAAGATTGTAAAGCATGTATAAATATTACAAAGAATTTATTTTTTATCGTATTCAGATATACACTAACTTTGTTTTGGTCTCTAAGCTTCCCTAAGATATCTGAAACTAATATATTAAACTTGATCTTTCATCGAAAAATACTTTATGCCCATTTCTGCTTATACATGGCTCCGATAATTATCTAAATTACGTTAAAATTACCAATATTCATTAGGACGAAACGGCTATTTGCAACTTCCTGATTTCTATTTGGAAGCGATTTAGAAAGAGCCTTCGGTCTTAAATCATAAGCAGTTTCTTTTGGATTATAGGAAGCGGCAAAAATGAGCTCCTCACACTGCCCATTACGAGAAAGAATTGCCCTTTTGGGGGTCGTTCTCTTATTGAGGACGGAAAAATAAAGTCACTTTTGGGTAAAATACGATGAGTAAATCCTTACATACTGTATGTTTTGTGCCGAAAAAATATTTTCTTTTTCTATTATAAACGGGTACCTCTTTATATATTGCAACCATTTTGTGTATAAAAAATGCTTCTTTATTTTAATTGATTATTATTATTATTTTTTTTGAATTGGTTGAATAAACTTCTATTTGCATCTTTTAAATAATGCATCAATTATTTCGGTTCACGAAATAACCAAATGATTTAATTGTAAATACAGAATTTCAATTTTAATTAAATGATAGTAACAATACAAAAGTGCATAAGTCAATCATATTTTTTTTTTTTGTTGGATTTAAATCAAATGTGTCAATATTTGATTTAAATCATCGTGAATCTAAATATAATAACTGCTGGAATTTAATAAACGTAAAACAAATTACAGTTTTTAAGTATAAGTTTTTGAATATTCGTAATAAAAAGATTCAAAAAATTAAATTTTCAAAAGAAAATTATTTTACTTATTTATTTTTATTTGCTTAAATTTAGAAATATGTTTATCATTCCAGATATTCTTCACCCAAAACAGCCAGAATTAGAGCTCAAAAGTAAATTTCCATTTGAAATACTTTTCATTCTATATAACATATAAGTTTACGGATTTAACATTTACAGTAAATAATGCATAAATACTCTAAGACATATTTTAATAATTTCCAGATCTGAAAAAAAATTACTATAGACAAATTTAAATACTGCGTGTTCTGTCTCTCTCCGACTATTTCTTTGGTACAACATCTAGGCCTTTTTATTTTTATTTTCTTCTAAGGGGTTATGGTTAACTTTATACCGAGAATTATTCATAAATAATTTATCCAATTTTTTTTTTTTTATCTTTTTCATCTTTAGGTGGCGAGCCAATGACCACAACCAATCCCTTGGAGTGGACAGGCACAGTTACTGTCCGTAAGAAGCGAAAGCCTTATTCCAAGTTTCAAACTCTCGAATTAGAGAAAGAGTTCCTCTTCAACGCCTACGTGTCGAAACAAAAAAGATGGGAGTTGGCCAGAAATTTGAACCTCACTGAGAGACAAGTGAAGATCTGGTTTCAAAACCGAAGAATGAAGAGTAAAAAGACAAGCCAGAGAAACGCTGAAAACCAAAATAATACAAGTACCACCAACAGCAGCAACAATAGTCAACAGCACAACGCTGCCACTAAATTAAGTGCATAACTGGATCTGTCTCTCACGAATCTTGGCATATGATGCTTCATCTATGGAAAATGTATGTAAAATCTTAAGGATCGTTCATAGTTATGAACAATTTGGAACATTTGCTTTCCTCGAGTCAATATTTATTCAACTTTTCACAAAAGAAAATTAATTCATAATTTAAAAAGTAACGGGGAATACGCCACTATTTTGAAGTTCAGCAAGTAATTTTTAACACCCTTTTATAAGCTTCACTTGTATGTAACGGAATCTTTTAACTCAATTTTTACCCACTTTAAAAGGTCAGATTAATTCAAAATTTTGCTCACTTGTCCAGGACCGATGACAATACAAAGATTTAATAATTTTGTTCCATCGTCCTGATCAGGATCATCAGGATTAACGATATCCCATTTTCAAATCCCATCCCGCATCTGGCGACTCATTTCATATCCCATTTCCAGATTTGGTGACTAAAAGATTAAGTTACAGCTTAGATTAACTATAAAAGGGTGTTTTTAGTTTTTTTAAACTATAATTTATTATAAGTAAAAACCTTTCATTGTTCTGATGAATTTTATAAGAAACTGTTTCTCCCTTTTCACATTTAATGAAAATATTGTCAAAAGCTGTGCTTTTAACGTCTAGATAAGTTTTGAATACAATTGTTTCATTCAAGTAACTGTTAGTAATAGTTTTTATTACACCGTTACTTTTAAAAATACTTTGTTCGTTTCCAGTTTAAGAAATATTACAATTTTCATTTATTTTTAAGGCATTGCTTTCAAACCTGAAACATTAATTTAATACAGGATAATATTGCACGTTAGCAAATCTCCTTGAAATGATATATCTTACCACGGTATGTGGCATGTTTTTAATTGCAATTACATCCCCTCTTATTCGTCAAATTATTCAACCGAAAACAACAGTATTTTGCGAATCTATATTTCTTTTTATCTGATTGACTTAATCAGGAATTGTGCTCATTTTGATTCACAACGGAAGCTTTTTAAGTAAATATAATTACTGATACATCCGAATAAATTTACTTTTTTAAAGTTAATTTTCAAATTTTTTTTCCCCATAGTATAAATTTGTGTAAGTAAAAAGATATAATCATGTGAGACCTATGTTCATAGTGAAATGTATAGGTCTAATGAACAATGTTATATATGTATGTGTTCAATAAAACTACAATTACCATTAAAAAAACTTTCAGCTTGCAAAGATTTTAACATAACCCATTTGATTTGAATCATAGTTCGTCAAATGACCAATCATTTGCGAAGCTGGATTTGATGTACAAGCCGAGCATATTCATTGTATAAAATATCAGGCATCGAAGTGCAGGGTTCTTCGACTCTTCATTTTATTAGAAAGCATTTATTTATTGCGTTCGGAGCTTTGATTTGTTTTGCATTTCAAGTTTATGACAACAGAGTGTTCTTAACATTTTAGCCTTATAGTATGTATTTATCGTTGTTTTGATAGAGGAAATACTGGTGAGAATTGTATTCTTATCACACATTTTTTGGAGTATCGTGTTTATTAAAAGGCCTGGTTTTTTGTTGAACAGGCTGATTTCTGCTTATAGAATAGATATCTATAGGAATATCATCAGCCTTTGAATTGTAGAATTGTCATATTCTAAAAAATGTATACTGATCTGAAAAACATTTAAATGAGAAAAATATTTGCATACGATATTTTTATAGTGCCATCTATAGACATAAACCACGATTTAAATATTATGTAAAATTTTGGAAAAATTGAAGTAAATAATATTGTATTTGTGTAAGTTATATACCGTCTGAATCCGAAAATATTCGGACAGTTTATATGATGATGCATATATATGTATATATATATGTATATATATTCAGTAGAGCACACAGAAGTTTTCCAAGGGGGGGTCCAGGGTCAAAAGCTCACAATTCTTGTATCATGCTCCTTTTGATTTTGTCAATTTTTGGGAACAAAAAACAGTAAAAACTAATTATTGAATAAATAATTAGTGTTAATTAATAAAATTAATCATTAAAAAATATTTAATTAAATTTTACGTATTATATACTTAAAATTATAATCAATCGGGAAAAAATCAAGGGCTTTGGGGGCTCCGGACCCCTAGGACACCCCCCTTGTGTGCGCCACTGTATATATATATATATATATAAGGTTATTTATTAAATTTATTGTTTCTTAAGGATATTTGAATGTAGGTTTTTTTTTCTTTTAAAATGTTTAGATGAAAATTCATCAAGAATCTTGTTACAGAAAAAATTTTTTTGTAATAAAACTTTATTATTTTTTTTATTTATTATTTTTTTTTAAGAAAAAGAAATGAAAATCCAGATTATAATTTGATATCGTTTATTTACGTCTTGTTGTCCGTTATGATTTCTTTCAAGAGAGTCAAACTGAAACTGTATTTTATTCTCCTAATTCTATACTAAGAACTTATTCATTAGATTTTCAGGAAATTAGTTTAATCTTTTCATTTAAAAATATTTTTTTCATCCTAAGTATTTTATTATTTTTTCAATTAAAATAAAAAAAAAATTCTAAATCTTTTTTTAAAAAACTAAATAAAGCATTTTTCATAAAAAGTAATTTTTCCTGTGCAGTTTCATTCACATTTTATTCTTAAGTTTTGTTTTAATTCTGTAACTTTCTGAATTCTTTCTAATTTCGAATTTAATATTAATTAAATCAATTTTGTTTCATGCAATGAAGTAAGTTTTAATTTTGATTTTTCTTCTGATATTATATGACTTTGAAGACTACTTTTGAGCTACATGAGCATCTTCATATTTTTTTATAGTTAATAACAATTTTATTTTTTAACATCTTTCACTTAAATGTATTTGTATATTTACTCATATTTTTTTTCTTTAAAAAAATCATTTATCATGATACAAAAAGCACCAAGAGAAATAATTATATCACTGTTGTTCAGAAGTGTGTTATAAAAGATTAATTCGAATGATTCGTTGAATATAATTGACCTGTTATTAATTGGTCACTTGGTTTTAGTGTCCATGTGCTTTCAGTTTTTCAGTTTGATTTTTATGTGAATTTCATACTTTGTTTATGCATGGATTCATGTATGACTTTCATAATGGGCTACTGGCAATTGTGTTTATTGTTAGCAACAGTTTTGTATGATTATGGAACTCGTCCAAACTTATAGTAATAAAATAAAGCTACATTAATATATATATGTATAAAGCAATCGTGGTAGATTTAATCGTATACGAATTATAATATAAGCTTTTAAAAAGTATGTGATGAGATCTATAATCCTTTTCAAACTGAAGCGCCTGAGTTAGTTTTTAATCATGAGAATTGTATATAATTCAGAATAATAGAAATATTAATTTTTTTCTTGAATTCTGTAAAAGTCAAGTAAATTTTAAATGAAAGGAAATTTAAAAGGTTTGGTTTTCTATATTTTAACCCTCCAAGCGGTCTGCACGTAAAACTCCGCCATTCCAGAGATGCTTTTTCTGCCTTCAGGCAAGATTCCCAAAAGCGGCCGAGCCACATTCTAAAAAATACGGCTCAACCACCTTTGAGAGCCCCACCTGAAAGCAAAAAAATATGTGCAGTGCATTTTTGAAGCATCTCCAGACTGGCAAGACTTTAAGTGCAGATCCCTTAGAGGGTTAATACTTATTGAACTAATTCTTAATAGTATTTTAATGCTTTGCTTAAATCTAAGTTTTACATTAAAATGATAGTAAATGTTTTTTACTACTTTTAATAAAAATATTAATGTTAATTTACTTTTAAGTCTTCATTTAAACAATATACTTATTCAAATATATAATGAATCGTTTTCATCTTTTAACTTCTTCCTTCATTTTACTCATATACAAGTAGTAGCTCTTTTTATTTTCTGAAACTTTTAATTTTTCTATGAGTTTTAGTTAATTTAGGACTGAAATTGACTACTTCAAATAATGTTTTTTGAATAGCTAAAAATTAAGAATAACAAATTACGAAATATTGAGCATGGTTGTGTAATGACCAAAGTCAATGCACGCTATATTAATTTAATTTTCTTTCTATTATCATTCAAAACTGTTTGCAGATTATTGTGCAATGTATTATTACTGTAGAGAATAAGAAAAAACATTGTATATCTCTATTGATATTGTATGAATATATGAGTGTTTTCACATGATTACAAAAAGTGATTTTCTGTCTTGTTATTGATTTTGATCGATTGCTCTTGTTTTCTATCATGTGCAATGAAAATCACATTATTTGAAAGATTTGGAACTTGTTTATTCAGATGAAAATTTACTTTACACGTTACTCTCACTGTAATATTTAAAATTTCATTTTTTTGTACAAATTTTCATATACTTGTACATAATTATATCACGGCCTGAGTGTGATATTTCTGTGTTGTGAAATCAGGAAATAAAAGTTGATCTATGACTTAAGTTTTTTTTTTAAATTTTGTTTTTCTCTCTCTCGCACGCATGCGCGTTCAGTTATACACTGCAACATTGTAACTTAATAATCTTGAAATAATTCTCCAAGAAATCTGATAAATATTGTTTTTAATCCTAAAATTGTTTACTTTTGCACCTTTTTTAGGTACTTTTAAAATACATAACGAGCTTCTGGATAATTTCAAAAACACGTTTTAAATTTTTTCCTTCACAGATCTTTTTTAAAAAAATAATTTTCTTCAAAGACCCCCACCCCCTTAAATTTTTCACTATAAAATACAACATATAATATTATATAATAATAATATCAACAATTGTGTTCAAAATTTATGTATAAGAATTAAGTAAGAATATGAGAAAAAAATTAGGAAAAATGTGATTTATTCGACTTAGGTTTTATTATTTTTTTTTATACTTTGACATTCCACTTTTTATAGCCCGACGAGTAGAAGAGGTGATTGTACGTTAAATCTATACCTATTCTCCTTCTATACACCAATAGGAATTCACAGCACTGCTTTTGCAGCTATACGTGTTGCTCAACAACTCAACTTCTTTGCCACACAGATCGTGTTTCAAAAGTAGTTATTTTGTGTGATTTAAGGGCGGCCCTCCAAGTAATGTCTTCATCGAGGCACATTTGTCTGTGGATATTCTCAAATGCCAACTGTTAATTGGCGATTTACTTCAATGCCATACAGACATTGCCATGCAATGGATTCCATCACACTGTGGCATTGACGGGAGTGAAAATGCCAATTGCTTGGCAAAGAAGGGGACAAAGGTCTTTTAAACCTCAAACAATACAGCTCCTTTCTATAAAGCCAAAAGAATCATAAAGAAATACCACAGCAGGGGCATAGCTATCACCGTATCAGCCGTATCAATGATACGGGGCCCCCAAGCTACAGGGGTCCCAACATGTGTAACTACAGTACCACTAACATGGCTTTCTTTTCTAAAAAAGGGCCCCGAAGGAGTTTTGATACAGGGCCTACTCAGACCTTGCTACGCCAGTGTACTACAGAGAACACTTCTGGTCTAAATTTAATCAAAAGAGCAATAAAAAAAAGTGTGGTTTAGCAAACTCCTTCATATTCCAAAATGGTCACGAGATAGAGCTGTGGCTGATTTTCGAATCGCCACTGGCCACGACTGCTTGTCCAAGCATCTAAACATGATATGCATTGCCCAGAGACTACTCTGCAAACTGTGCGACTCCAATGAAGAAATGGACGCTATTCACACACACATTTGGCACGCTGCCGCGCACTCAGCTCTGGATCTATGTGGAGCAGATATTGGGAAGCCAGACACAAAATGTGGGATTTATAGACTATACTGTGGATTTGTGTTTCTTTTTTTTGTTGTTTTGTCCCTTGTTTTTTGTCAATATTCTCTGTTTTTCATTTTGTTTGCAGTTGTCTTGTAATCCCCTTTGGGAAAATTTTAAAAAAAAAAACGTTAATCTGTCGAGGGCTCAAACATCCTCCCATTGGTGTGGTGTTGAAGTTGAGAGAGAGGGGTGCCAGTTCAAGTGTCATCCTCATCACTTGACCATGGTTCATAATTATGAGATCCATTTCCAATAGCCCTCGCACAGCTTTGTAGTGCGATGCTTAATATAACTCACTCTTTCTTTCCCCCTTTAGATGCGTGGATCATACCTCCCTAAGAATATTATGTAGTAATTACAATCCTTTAAAATTAAATAAAATTTTAAAACAAAAAAAATATATCATCAACCCTCTCCCCCCTTAGTCCCTGTAATACTATAGACCAGCGATACTCAACCTTTTTTCAGCCGGGCCACATAGATATGATAACTATTTCATGCGGGCCGCATACATATGACAACTATTTCTCGCGGGCCGTAATATGAGGATTAACGGGGACGCTGTAAGAACAAAGACATTTAAAATGCAGAAATTGATCAAAATATTAATAGTTTTGGATTTCATTTTAAAACTATTTTAAACTTCATCAAACTCAACTCACTAAAAAAAAAAAAAAGAGTTCAATGCATTTTCTTAACTTGTTATGGGGTAATTTCGATTTCCTTTCATCAATGACCCAAAAGCCCCTCCCCCAAATATTTTGTTGTAAAAAAAAGGAGGATTAAAAATTTGTGTTTAATGGTATAGAGCGAAAAAATAATGTTTTTGAATCAGCATTTTCATCCCAAATTAAAAGGTTGTTGACCCATGTTTGTTTTTCTGCGAAACAGTCAAGATCCAAATCGTTTGAATAAAAATATTCTTTAGAATTTTGTTGGGGAAGACATAGGGGGTTAAAATTAGTTTCACCCATAAAATAGTCGCTATTCTACTGTTATTTGTTAACACTAACCGTTAAAATTACAAAAGAAAATAAGTTATCCCTTAATTCCTAACAGCACCACATAGATAGCAAAAGAGATATATGGGATTGCTTGATTGATAGAATTTCTAGCTAAATTTTTTATACATAAAAATAATTGAATTTTTTAGTGAAATGGCGCATGACTGGGCCACTCAAAAAGGTCCGGGGGGCCGCAGGTTGAGTATCGCTGCTAAAGACTCTTTAAACTTCCATACTCCAAAGGATCCACATGTATCCCAATGAGAGAATCCCTGTACCTTCATGAAAATCTCGTTGTTCCAGTATTCATTGCTCTCAAAAAGGCCATTCCTCCTTTTTACAACAGATCTGAGGAGAAATTGAAGAACTTAACAATTAAGGGTTAACAATGATAACCTAACAATAATAACTTAAAATATGTGATAGTTTCAAATGTTTCTTCTGCGGAAGTAAAGTTTTAAAAATCAATAATAAAAAATTCGCTCGTTATTTTCATAAGCCATTTCATTTTTAGCATTAATCATTTTTTTAAATTGGGGGGGAACCCCCCTCAGGGGACGTGTTAACCCTAGGGGCGGCATATCCCAAAAAAAAACAAATTTTTTTAAAAAAATTAATTTTTTTGAAAAGCCAAAAACGACAAAAAAAAATAAATAAAATTTACACTGATGTAATACACTTATAAATGTATCAGTACTGCGCAATGTGTATTTGATAGATATTTTAACAAGAACAATTGTCATATATATTTTATTAAATACAAAATTTAATATTTAGCTTGTTAATTTATACGGTTTGTAGTAGTAGTTTTAGCGTGAAAGTATATTATTATTGAATTAAATACATTGTTATTGTATGGAGAGGGGGGAGCTCGATGAAAGTTATATGATTGAAAAATGGGTCACAAATATTGTAAGTTTGAGAAGCAATGCATTGGAGTATTAATTATAAAAAGTGACAATAAAAAGAAGTATTTTCTTTTATAAAATTTTTCCTGCTGTATATGATAATAAGCTATCGCGTTTCATTTTAATATAAATTTTTTTTAAGGTGTTAAGGTATTTAAAAAAGCGCATAAATGGATACTTTTTATGATATTTAGTGTCACTTAGATTAAAATACATGCATAAAATTGTTTTAAGGACATTTTGACAAAAAAAATTTATTTAAATGCAATATTTTGGCAAAAAATTAGCTTAGAATAATCTTTTTTCAAAATGTTCTCCTTTTATAAAAAATGCTTCTAAAATAATAATATTTCGCGCACGCGCTTGTATAAAGTAAAGACTTCTTCAGAGAGTCTGAACTAGGATTTTTGAAAAATTCACATTATTTTCAGAGTTACCACCAATTGAAATAATTATCGCCATTTTTTTCTTAAAATTGATCCCCTCGGTTGTCGTAAAATGTGGACAAACCCACTTCTAAGTTATATATTTCAAAAATTCTAGTTGAGCCTCTGTACAGAGGTCTAGCTTTTCAGCATAAAGAAGCTTTTTTCGAAAAGGGAGAATATTTTAAAATGGGTCATTCTATGTTCATTTTTGTCAAAATATTGTACTTAAATAATTTTATTGTAATAATATTCTTAAAAATTTTATATATTTTTCCCTTTTTCCTAATCTAAGTGACACTAAATATCATAAATATCATTTATTTATACGCTTTTGCAAAATCACAGTTCCGAACGTAGTCGGATACCTTAAAGGAAAGAGGAAAATTGGAGGTGAAAGTGGATCAAACACTGATTGGAATAAGTAGGCAAAATTTTTATTTTCAGTCAAAGTAACTCGTTTTAGAGTTTAATTAATTGACCACATTCCAGAAAATTGATTATTTTAACGAAACTCAAGAGTAAAATCTACCTTGATTAGGTCGAATATTAGAAAATTCGAAACGTTTCCGATCCACTGATCTCCAACCGAGACTTCCAGTATTTCATCGCATAGAAAAGAAAAAAGAAGGGAAAAGATTACTTAGCTCCATAATCAGATGCAAGAATGAAAAAAAGAAAACATCATATGGAGAGATAAGTGGTTCCGGTAACTCAAAGAGTTGCAACTCGTAGAGACGAAGGGAAATCGAATCAATTAAAATTGTAAGAACTCAGAGAGAGCTCTGCAAGAACATTTCAAGCTGATCTTTACAACTGAAATGACATTTTTCAAAACCAGAATTGCAAAAGTATGGAAGGATATTTAATATTCTGAATAAATATTTCATATTAGTCTAATTTCCCCGCTACTATCTGTAGTGTGTAAACAATTTTGCAATGCAAAATATTTCGTATTTTGCAAGATCCACATGGCTTATAATTGGCAACATGTGTAACTGTCTTTTTGTACCGGTTTTTATCAGCATGTGATTATCAAATGTCTGCTCTTCAAACGAGGGAAGGGGTCTCGAGTGGAGGGCCTACATAGTAAGACGTACCGCTGTTTAACGAATGAGTAACGGAAAAATAGTTTTTTTAGATAGTCTAGGCCTGTACTGAGAGAGATCAGAATATGCTCCTACTATTCAGAACCTGTATCGAGAATAATTATGAGACGAATTTAAGCATTTCCTGAGTAGTAGTAATAGCGTGCTAGAACTACGTCAATGAGCTTTATTCATTAATGAAAAGGCCAGAAATTCTGAATGGATACTCAAGAGATTGTATAAGTCCAAAATTTTGTGCAAAAAAAAAAAAAACTCTGATTTAATTTGAAATTTGAGCTGGGAATTATTAAGGGATAGTTGAAAGATTATAAATCTTGTCTTGGTCCTTAATATATTTTAAAAGATATAAAATAAAATCTAATGAAGCTTTACAGATGAACTGCTAAAAACACTTAACAATAAATTGCTGGCACAAAGTCCAATAAGCATAAATTTAAAAAAAGAAATTTCTCTTGTATAAACGACTTTTATGTTTAAGAATAGTCATTAATTAACGTGCGATTAGAAGTATTCAAAAATAACTCTAAAAAGAAATTTCTGATTAAGTTTTTATTTAAATGAAATGCTTTTTAAATAGATTTAAAGATGTTTTTCTTGTTTTATAAATTGAATGCATTATAAAAAGTTCTAACTTCACAAAATTTTAATTTTTTATTTCATGATTCCCAATATTTCATAATTTTATTTATAAAGAAAACTTAAACCATTCCTTTTCATTTCATACGTATAACATATCTGTATAGAATATATATATGTTTGTGAGGCATTCACAGAAAATCCTAACATCTGCATCAATAAATATAATTAATGTATTAATTTAATTGCAAATAAATTAATACTATTTTGCACGTAAATACAAAAAATAATGCATTACAAGTTTTAGAACCCTGTCCATGCGGCAAATCCTTTTTAAAATAACATTACAGATTTATAATTATTCATCATATTATTTCAGTATATTAGTAAGACAATACTGATTTAGTTTTTAACACAGAAGTATAGTTAAGTGCAAAATAATTTTTAACTTAATAGGATGAAGAAAAATAAAAACATTGTAGATCAAATAATACCTAAAACTGAGAAGAGGGGGGATATAAATTTTTTTTATCACAAATTCAAGATAGATTCATAGCGTTATTTTTGTAAAAGCCCATTACATATTTTCGACTTTCTTTAAACTTTTCCTACCCCAAAAAAGAAACTAGTGTTTATGAAAACCGATATTTAGGTACTTATTTTCATTTTGAATCCAAGCTTGAAAATTAAAATAAAGCATTTTTTTACATGGGGCCCAAAAGCAACTTCTATTTTTTATGCCCCATATAAAGTGCATTGTCTTTTTTATATATTTTTCCAAAAATCCAAAAATTTATAAGTTACAAATCTACAATAAGCACATTAAATCAGCGTTTCTCAAACTGTAGAGCGCACCCTCCAAGGGGGCATAATATCTCTGTGTGGGAGGCGCGAGCATATTGAAAAGTCGAAAATAAAAGATTTAAAAAATGTATTAATTTACTGAAAAGAAGCAAAACAAATACAAACTGGCATAATAAAGATTAAATACATATTTACACTGATATATAATATACTTATGAGTGTATTACTGCACATTGTTTTTGATAGTCAATTTATCAATACTAAATTAAAAACAAATTTAATAATTTTTAGTGCCTCCCATGGGTTTATCATACACAAAATTTAAAATTTTTAAT